>JACEEZ010020308.1:72801-74273 GCA_016584305.1 Chionoecetes opilio
CCCTATTTCAGCCAATTCACAAGGACATACTTCATATTCCTTAAACAATCACATATTAGAGTTCGAAACTAAAAACTAATTCCAGATTCGTGTTCAGCATACCTGCAAACTATTAGGAACAAATTTCCAAGCAAATCTATGCGTATTTAAAAAACATTGCATAATTGGCAATATTTTTAGGGTGACAGATTTGCTTGAAAATTAATTCCTAGCACTGTTCGGGCATGCTGAACACGAATCTCAAATTAGTTTTTAGTTAAAATGATTAAAAGTCCCTATTTCAGCCAATTCACAATGTCATACTTCATATTCCTTAAAAAATCTAAAATTAGAATTTGAAACTGAAAACTAATTCCAGAGTCGCGTTCAGCATGCCCAAATACTATTAGGAACAAATTATCATGCAAATCTATGCGTATTTAAAAAAACATTGCATAATTGGCAATATTTTAAGGGTGACAGATTTGCTTGAAAATGAATTCCTAGCACTGTTCGGGCATGCAGAACACGAATCTCAAATTAGTTTTCATTTACAATGATTAAAATGCCCTATTTCCGCCAATTTACAATAACCTACTTTATATTCCTTAACAAATCCGAAATTAGAATTTGAAACTAAAAACTAATTCCTGATTCGTGTTCAGCATGCCCAAATACTATTAGGAACAAATTTTCAAGCAAATCTATGCGTATTAAAAAAAATATTACATAATTGGCAATATTTTTTTGGGGACAGATTTGCTTGAAAATAAGTTCCTAGCAGTATTCTTGCATGCTGAACACGAATCTGGAATCAGTTTTCAGTTACAATGATTAAAAGTCCCTATTTCAGCCAATTCAAAAGGACACACTTCATATTCCATAAAAAATCACATATTAGAATTTGAAACTAAAAACTAATTCCAGATTCGTGTTCAGCATGCTTGCAAACTATTAGGAAGAAACTTTCAAGCAAATCTATGCGTAATTAAAAAAAATGCATAATTGGCAATATTTTTAGGGTGACAGATTTGCTTGAAAATGAATTCCTAGCACTGTTCGGGCATGCTGAACACGAATCTCAAATTTATTTTCATTTACAATGATTAAAATGCCCTATTTCAGCCAATTCACAATAACATACTTCATATTCCTTAAAAAATCCGAAATTAGAATTTGAAACTGAAAACTAATTCCAGATTCGTGTTCAGCATGCCCAAATACTATTAGGAACACATTTTCATGCAAATCTATGCGTATTAAAAAAAATATTACATAGTTGGCAATATTTTTTGGGCGACAGATTTGCTTGAAAATTTATTCCTAGCACTGATTGGGCATGCTGAAAACGAATCTGGAATCAGTTTTCAGTTACAATGATTAAAAGTCCCTATTTCAGCCAATTCAAAATGACATATTCTACCTTAAAAATCACATTAAAATTGAAACTGGGAAAAATAATTTTCCCGATTCTTGGTTTAGGCTTTTAAAAA
>JACEEZ010020308.1:78030-111757 GCA_016584305.1 Chionoecetes opilio
ACCGTAATGATTAACCCTCTCCACTCGTTAGGATTACGTGATAGGGAGCTCTTCGGGTGATAACGATAGCAGGGGTGATAGGCAGGGATGGATGGCTATTGGAGCGGAGGGGAAGGGGGGGGGGGGGAGGGGTAGGGGGAGGGGAGGGGGTGTGAGGGTTTGGTGTTAGGATAAAGGTCATGGTGTGTATGTGTGTGTATGTGTGTGTGGGGGGTGGGTGGGGGTGGGGTGTGTGTGTGTGTGTGTGTGTGAGAGAGAGAGAGAGAGAGAGAGGAGAGGAGAGAGAGAGAGAGAGAGATGAGAGAGGAGAGTTGAGAGAGAGAGAGAGAGGAGAGAGAGAGAGAGAGAGAGGAGAGAGAGAGAGTAAGAGAAGAGAGAGAGAGAGAGAGAGAGACAATAGGAGTAGAGGAGATAAACATACGCACAGACACACAATAAACAGAGACAAAGCAAACGCAGAAGAAGATAAGCAGTATATAAACAAACAGAATCAAGAAGAAAGAGAAGATGAGAAATGAATCACGACAGGCAGTCAAATGTAAGGTGAAAACAGGGAGGTGAGAATAATACGTGTTATTAAAATCCAGGGCTTCTGTTAACATTTCATAAAGAAACACCAAAGAAATATGTAAAACAGAAAGGAAAAAAGAAAGGGCTGTGAAAACCACACACAACCTAAACAAGCGAGCAGGAAATCCTAAAAACAGAAGCATCATTTCAAATAACACAAAGAAAATAGCATAAATTAAACAACAGACTAAAGAAAGCAAATAAAAGATATTCCGATTCATGAGCTCATTGTAGCGTGACACAAAAGGGGTGAAAAATACGAAATTAAATTAAACGCTTCCCTTTTAACAGTCCAAGCACAACAGAAAGGAAAATAAGAAGAAACCGAAGGAAATAATGCATGAGTGAATAAGAACGTGACAGGAGGAACAAGAAAAAGAGGGTGAAAACGATACAAGAATATTAAATAGGCAATATGAGAAGACTGCGTGAAAGACTGGGTGTTATTAGAGTCAGAGAGAGAGAAGAGAGAGAGAGCGAGATGAGAGAGAGAGAGAGAGAGAGAGAGAGAGAGAAGAGAGAGATTATATAATAAAAAAAAGGAAGGGAGGGACAATCTCCCTTAGAGACGCCATCAAAAGCCTCCTGAGCATGAAGTGTTGCGAGGCTTGAGAAACTCATTATACCAGACCGCCCTCCCGCCCGTGCTCAAGGTCACCCGAATCCTGCCTCACCTACGCTTAAGGGGGGAGGGAGTTCAAGGTCTGCTTTTCGAGGTGTGCTGGGAAAAAAATGTAACTGATATAAATTTGGTTATAGAAGAAAAAAAATTGCCCGTCGATCCAACCAAAGGAGGAGGAGGAGGAGGAGGAGGAGGAGGAGGAGGAGGATTGACATACGACGGGGGGGGGGGGGGGGAGGAAGGGGGAAGGAAGAGAAGAAAGGGGGAGGGAGGAAGGGGGTGTAAGGGCCAACAAGCTGCAGTCATCACCCTCAACACGACACTGACTGACGGGGCGGGACGGTGACGCACCATCACCCTAACGATGCGTCCTGCCCGTCACGTGTCGTCGTAATTTGATACATATTTCACACACACACACACACACACACACACACACACACAACACACACACACACACACCACACACACACACACACACACACACACAAACCACACTTCCTTAGCTTAACAATTTAGACATCTCCCCAAACAACAAAAATAAAAACCCATGCATTACTGTCTCCTTTCGAATATTTCAACCCCTCTTCCTCCCCACATTGCCACTTGCCGCCCCCCTGCCACTGTCCCCTTCCCCCATTCTACTCCTCCTGCCTCCCCCCCTCCCCTCCCTTGCCCCCGCTCCCCCCGCCGTGCGCCACCTCGGCCCCAAATGACGTTGCTAATGCCCACCGTGGAGACAGTTGTGGGGGTGTGGCGCGTTACTCCAAGGTGCTCCGTCACCACCCGGATAATGGCACAGTTGCCACGCCGACCCAAGTTATGGCACTGTTATGGCCCTGTCGTCAACTCCTGGCACTGCACCGCCTTCCTCCTCCTCCTCCTCCTCCTCCTCCTCCCTACCCTCTAATATGCCCCCAGGGAACCGATTAGTGGGTCATACATACAACAGTTCACACCGTCATGTGTCTCTACCCCAGGGGTAGAGAGGGTTTCTTTGTTATGTACAGCCGTGTGGTGGCGTTAATAGTTACATTGCTACATCCATGATTTCAGGACAGTTAGAAGGGGCTATCTGGAGAATCTGTGTCATTTTGTATCTTCATCTGCGTCATATTAGGGCTATAAATGAACAAATTATAAAAATAAAACCGTGTGGCGACGTTGTTATACCTACTACAGTAAAGTCGCCAGCTAGTATTTTAACCCAACAGTTGAGTCGCCACTCTGGGGAATTCAGGGAAATTAGAGGTAAAGTAAAACAAGTCTCTATATATATTAGCTGCGGAAGATGCTTGGATATATAAAAATTCCTCTGCCAACGTGAAAACTAATTCCTTGCCATCCAAAACAATCCTTGCCTCAGGGTACCTGGTACTGTCGTCCTGGTACTGTCGTCCTGGTACTGTCGTCCTGGTACTGTCGTCCTGGTACTGTCGTCCTGGTACTGTCGTACTGGTACTGTCGAAGAGTGTGTATGGAGTGGAGTATGTATGTATAACTAATAAGCTTTTACCTGTGATTATGAATACCTAACCTAACTGACCTTTACCTAACCTAACGGTAACCTAGCCTAACCATTACCGTCGGCGAGTTTTCCCGATTTGTGTAGGGACGAGCATTTCGGTAGACGAGAGTACCAGGTACCATGAGGCAAGGATGGGTAATGTCACCGTGGTTATGCAACTTGTTTATGGATGTAGTAATAAGATAAATCAAAGCAAAATCTAACCTAACCATTACCGTCGGCGAGTTTTCCCGATTTGTGTAGGGATAAAAATATCGGTAGACGACAGTACCAGGTACCGTGAGGCAAGGATGGGTAATGTCACGGTGGTTATGCAACTTGTTTATGGATGGAGTAATAAGATAAATCAAAGCAAAGGTTGGTGATGTTGGTATAGCTAGACTCAAGAGTATTCATTGGCTCGTCAAGTAACACTTAAACCATGATGTACCACTACTTATTATGAGGAAAGACAACAAAAGGAACTCAATTAATTAGGTATTTTAATACTATCATAACCATGAATATGTACAACTTACAAAGAGAAGACTACGACGATGAAAAAAATTCGAGTTGTTTTGGGCGAAATTGATATTCCAGGTGCTATATTTCCGTGCTCGCTAACAACATAGAGAAGAGCTGAGGTCATGGTTGATGTGCAAGGGCTTCTAAACCAGGAAAACAGTCACAGCAGAGTCTCATTAAGAAGTAAGCAAGTGGTAGGGACACATTTACGTACCTCCCCATTTGCTACCTTTTGACGGGGGCCCCTGTTATGCCTCTGTTTTTTTTTTTTAAAAGCCTCTGACTTTCAGCCATTACCTCAGGTCTTCTTTATAGGGGTTGTCAGCGAGAATAAGCAAGTAATAAAAGCACCTGGAAAATTAAATTTCGCGAAAATAACTCGAAATTTTTCCATCGCCGTAGTTTTCCCTTCGTATCCACCCGGGGGGCGACCCCCCTTATCCCCACAAGCCCCGATATAAAAAAAAACCCGTGCGTATTTTTTGTCGGGGCCCCTTTGGGAGGGGGAAAAAAAAGACGAGACCCCACAGGCCCACCAAAACTTCTTAGAAGCTTTTTTAGCAAGAGTGGTGTGAGATTTCTTGTTCAGTTTTTTTAGAAAAGGGTAGTCCTAGAATTTTCCCTTGTAGAAGAAGGAGACAGTTGAGTGTCATTGAAAAGAGGGGATAGTTATCGGGAGGTTTTGCCCGAGTAGATAGGTAAAGGGAAATTGGGTTTTTGGGGGCCTGAAAAAAAAAAGGTTTTGCTTTCCCCCAATCAGAAATAATAGAAAGATCAGAAGTTAGGCGCTCGGTGGCATCTCTCCGTGAATCACTTAGTTCCTTTTTGATTTTGGACGTCTAAAAAAAACGCTTTTAAAAAATGCGGGTGTACATCACGTAGGAGGGGATAGGGTTTTAAAAGTTAGACTTAAAAAGTTTCATTAATGAATAAAAAGAAAGAGAGTTTTTTGATAGGAAAAAACCCTGGGGAACCCCCACATTATGATTTAGGAGAAGAACAATGCCCCGTTTTACAGTAGCTGCAATAGAATTTTTGAAAGGAAACTTAAGATAAATTTTACGGGAGAGCCCTGATAAAAAAGGAATGGGGTATTTGGGAAATTAAAGATTTGTGCCAACTTTTACCCAAAAGCTTTTGATATTTTCAAGGGCAACAGAAAAAAATTTTTCACCGAAACCCCTAAAAGGGGGAAATGACCAAGTTTCATTTAGGAAAGCTAGAAGATCCCCAAGTAACGCCCTTTACGGAAAAACCGGGGTACTGCCGATCAGATAGAAGATTGTGAGCGATAGATGCTTAAAAATCTTCTTATTAAGTATAATTAAAAAAACCTTTAAAAAAAGCAAAAATTCAAAGCTATGGGACGGTAGTTGAAGGATTAAACGGTCACTCTTTTTTAGGAACGGGTTGGGATGTGAGCAAACTTCCGGGCCAAGAAGGAAAGGGGGAAAAGTAGATAGAAAAAAGAGGGAAAAATTTTGGGACCAGGCGGGTGCAAGCACAAAAGCACAGTTTTGAGAAAATGGAGGGACTCCGTCAGGACCGTAACCCTTTCCCGAGACGGGCCCAAAAAGGGAAAAGAAAACATCTTTACGAAGGATCTTAATGGGGCATAATATAATCAGAGGGGAGGAGAAGGGGGAAACCAACCCCCTTCATCCCCCAGAGGGGAAAATTTTTGAAAAGGTTTGAGGGGAAGAGTTCAGTTTTTAAAAAATGATAGACAGCTGTGAAGCCATCTGAAAAGCATAGGAGGGAAAGATGAGAAAAAAAATTGGGTTAGAGAAGTTATTTGCTACATCCCAGAAGTCACGAGGGGAATTTTGTTTCCCGAAAGATTTTGACTTTTTTCTAGGAAAAAGAGTTTTGGGGTAAGTTGAAGAAAAGTTTTGGGCCCATGTTTAACGGGCAGAAATAAAAGGGAAAAAGGGAGTTTCGGAGATGGATGCTTACCCCAAAAAACCCCCTTTTTGGGGAGCCCCTCTCTACCTGGGACACCCATGAGAACGCAGATTTAAACCCAAAGGGTTTTAAAGGGGTTTTGGGTTTAAATTAGAAAAAAGTTTTTGGAATTTTACGCCTCCTGCAGAGACTATGCCCCCAGTTATGTCTCTGCAAAAAGAGAGGGGTTTTTCCCCCCGGGAAAGCGAAATTCTTTCCCAAAGGGAAAAATTTCTGGTAGTACTCCCTTAGGTCTTCCCCTTAGCTGAGTTGAATTTCCAGAAGCCCCTCCGCTTAGGGGGGCCCCCAAAGGGGTTTGCCGGGCGTTTAGGGACAGGTTACAGAAAAAAGTGATCGGGGGAAACCCCCAACGGGGAAAATTTTTTTTCCAAAAGAGAAAGCAAAAGGGGTTTAGTAGTTGGGAAAAAATCAAGAATTTTGGGGCGTGTCTCCAAGGCGGTCGGGAAATTTACGGGTAGGGTGCTGACCAGCTGCTCTAGGTCCTTGGAGGTTTAGAAAAGTTGTGGGCCCTTTTTCACCGATTGGTCGTGAAAAAGATGATACCCAAAACGGGTGGTAAAACCTGAAGCCCCAAAAAGAAGGGAAATTTTTCGGGCTGAAGGAAAATGAGATGAGAGTGCTCCATTTTTGATTTTAAAAAGGGTCGAAAAATTTTTTACATGTCAGAGGAGTTAGGTGAAAAGATATACAGCACAGAAAAAATTTAGTAAGAAGTGAAAAAAAAAATTGATTTTCGAAGCCAAGGGTAAACATTGGGAAGATTCAAGGCCGTGGGCACGAGAGAAAATTTATGTCATTGCGCAAATAACCCCAACACCAGTTTTGGGTTTTGAAAATGCGAATAGAGACAAAGAGGTGACAAAAAAGGTCGCTGTCGAAATAGGTGGGCGTTATCGCGATAAATTATCGCGAAAATTTATCACGATGGGCGTTTATGGGGTTTATGGGTTTTATCCGTTTATTTTTTTACCGCGTTTCAATTCATCGGTATCCCCATACTTTTGGTTCCAAACTAGCGATAATCGTAATTATATTTTTTTTTGAAAGGTTTAGCACAGAGGCGAGCCGGGGCGTGCCTTGGAGCAAAAATAGGCAGGCCCGAGCTGGGAAACCCGAACAACGGCCCTAAACCCAGCAAACCGTCTTGACGTCTTCTAAAAAACGTTCGCCAGCTTCAGTCAAGTCGCTCAGGGGGGGCCAAATGGCAGACATTCTGGCACCCCCCGGGGGCCCTTAAACAGGGGAAAAGGGTGGTCTTTGGCCCTCTTTTTGAGGTACAACACGGGGGATCCCGTCCAGCGCCGCGGGGGGAGCGCTTGTTCCCCCTTGGAAAAGGACATAAACCGGGGCCCCAAAAAGGAGCCCCCCTGTCTAAATGAAATTTCCCCAAACTTTGTCATTTTTAATAAAGGGGGAACATCCCTGCAAAACCCTGGTCTAGACTGGGGACTGTGCAAAATACTTTTTTGGGTTTTTTTAAATTTTAAAAAGGGAGTTATTTTACTTAAAAAAAGTATTTTTCTTAGTGAAGAACAGGATAAACTTTGCTTTTAGAAGATGTTAGGGGTCCCACAAGGAAAGGAAGGGTTTTCAAAACAGTTTACTGATAGCATTTAAGATTTTTTTATTTAAATACCAATTTATCATTATCGCTAGTATGGGAAATTTTTTTGGATTTACGTTTTTATTGGTTATGGGCCTTTAAAATCGGCCGATACTTTTATCGCCAGTTATCGTTTTTGGGTTTATCGCCAAAAGGTTTACCCGTTTATCAATTTATCGGTTATCGTGTTTAATTTTTTTCGTTATCGGGGCCCACCTAGGGCCCTGTCAGTGCTCACAGATAACCCCATAGAAACACCACAAAACGAAAGGTCTGACCTGCCTGGTTCCTTTTTTAGAGTGAACAAACCCTTTGGGGCCCCCCCAAATGAAGTCTTCCATCCCCTAGTGGTCCTTGGGGGGCGCTTGGGGCGTGCGCCCCCAAGCCTGCTGCTTGGACCTCGCTATCGCCCACATCAACTGGTACCGGGGTAGGTTCCTCTGCTGCCGCCTGCTCGCTGGGTTCGAGGCTTTTTTAGGGGAAAACCACCTCATGTCCCCCGCGTCCCCCTCCCCGGGCCAAAGAAAGCGCGTTCCTCGTCACCCTCACTGCCACCCCGGCTCGGGCGTCAAGACTTTCTCTCTCGGTGCCATCCCCCCAAACTGTAGTGGCCCGGCCCAAGTACCTCCAGAGCCTATCAGCATGGAAACCTTTGTTCTCCTTTTGGGGGGGGCCTGGGGATCCGGAAGGTGCCATCAGAAATCCCCTTTCCGCCACTGGTAGGGGCCCCTCCCTGGCCCTCTGCGTTTAGGAACTGCCCCTTCTTCCCCCTTGGGTTTTTACAGCCACACCTGCTGCCCTTCCTGGAATCCCGGGCACCTCAGTTTTGCCTTCATAGGGGGGTCTTCAGGGCCCCTTTTCCCGCTATCCGGAGTTTAAACCCCGGTTTTTGGGGGGTGTTTTCCTCCACCCGTTCTTTTGGGGCAAGGGCGAAAGGTTTGTGGTAGCAGGGCCCCTCCGGGCCAGGGGCCGTCCGGGGGAGAGGCCAGTGGTAGCCGAAAACCCCGGGGCCCAAAACAAAAGGGCCGGGGGAGGTGAGAAACCCGGTGGCCTCATTTTTTCTGCCGACCGGTATGCCATGAGTAGTAGGGGAAGCTTCAGGCCCCCAGTCCCCCTGCCCTTTCCCTGGAAGTCTTCGCCAGCTGCGGGGCCAGTGTGCGATTAAAAACTTTCCCAAACCATGCCTTTCCCTAAATGGGCCGGGGGTGGAGTTGTGGGGGGCCACTTTCCCAACTGTTTCCCCCATGACCCTCACCCAATAGTTTTTTCCCCCTTTTCTTTTTTGCGGAAAACCGTAACCAGAATTTAAATTTTTCCACATTTGGTCACCCCACTGTCGTTCCAACACTCCCCCCAAAATCGAAACACTCCCTTGTCCCCAAAAAAAATAGGTCACGGGGCTGGTCACTGCCACACTTTCCCAAAGGGGGCCCTAACACGACTTCCTCTAACCAGGGCCACAAGGGCCCAATATCAGCGCCCTGTCGCTGGGCCTTTTCAATTTCCTCCCTCCACGAGAGGCACTGCATAAAGGGAAACCGGTTACATATTTGGCTTGGCTCACTTTGGCTGCGGTTTGCAGTCCAGGGGGTTTAAGGGCTCGACTCAAACTGTCGGCATTACTGTGCACCCGGCCCGGAGGGTGCTAAATTTTGGGGTACTCTGCTCCCTTTTAGTTTCCCAAACCCAAACCTGGCAATTTTGCCCTTCTGGTTTCCCTTAAGGGGTTTTCACCACTTTAGAGCACATGATGGGTTTGGTGACCGTGAAACCTCGGCCCCCCGTACAAGAAAGAGGGGCAATTGGTCCAGTTTTTGACCATCGCCAAACATTTTCTCTCCTTGTGACGCAGTTTTCCCTTTTCCGGACGGGAAAAACTTGCGACTGTAGTATCCCAATACACTTTCCCTTTCCCCCTTTCACTAGCTGGGGGGAGGACAGCCCCCCCCCCGGGGCACTGGCGTCACAACCCAAAAGGTAAATTTTTTTTCGTAGGAACAGGGTATGTAAACAGGGGGGGGGGGTGAGGGCCCCCTTTAAAGCTGCTCAAAGGGCCCCCTGGCACTCATCACTCCCCACGGGAAACCGAGCTCCTTTTGGTCGGGTTTAGAGTGGTGGGGGGCCTATATGTGCAAACCCTGAAAGGGAATCCCCAGGAAATTTACTTGCAGGGGGCCCGGGAAAGGGCTTCGAACCTCCGTTACACTAGGGGGAATAGCCACTCCCTGATGGCTTCTCCCTTTCCCCGGGGGTTTCGCCGACACCCCACCCCGGCCCTCACGTTTGTGGCCCAGAAATGACACCTGTTCCCTGGAAGAGGCAGCATTTCTTGGACTGATCTTAAAGTTCGAACCCCTTTAAACCCTGCCCAGCACTCTTCCGGGCCCTTTCCCAAAGAAACCCCCCCCGTAGGCCCCCTTCCGTACCCACCACATCGTCCGGGTTTTAACCCAAGCCGATTTTCCACAGGAGGCCATCCAGAAACCGCTAATCCCCTCTCAAGGTGGGGGGGGGAAGCGTTAAAAACCATTTTTGCCCAAACCCCTCATGCCCAAAAACTGCCACAACCCTTTGGGCCCCGGGAGAAAACAGTCTTTGGCTTGTCCTCCTCTGCCATGAGGACCTGGTGGTACCCCTGATTTAAAGGTCCAGGGTACAGAACCACCGTGCACCAACCAATGCATCCCCCGGGGGGGGTCGTCTAGCGAGGCGCGGGTAGGAGTCCTTGGTTGTAACTGCGTTGGCGCCCTGTAGTCCACACAAAAACCCCGCATCGTCCCATCCTTCTTCCAACCAATACCACGGGGGACGCCCCAGGGGACTGCGGGAAAAATTTTTGAGGGACATCCGACCCCGCATTTTCCTCCCAGCTGTCTCGATCCCCTTTCCCTCCTCCCCGGGTGCTATCCGCCGGGGGGGTTTGTTTAATGGACCTGCTGTCCCCGTGGGATGAGGGTGGGCGCCCCCGGGTTTCTGCCCAAGTCGGGGTTTCACCCTTCGGGGAACACGTCCGCCTACTGCTCCGAAACGTCCCCCCCCTTTGGCACCCTTCCCCCGGGGGTTAAAACGCTACCACTCCTCTGTCAGAGGTCCTGCAGATGCAGCGGCCCCCTGTGTTTTTTTTTTTCCCGGGACCACTCGATTTAAACCCTTTGTGCAGTCCACGCCCGAAAAAAACCCTGTTCGCCCCCTTGGCAGCGAAATTTTTCCCCCCCTTTTGGGCCCCCGCAGGGTCATGGAGCCAAGGTTCGCACCGCCTTGCTCGTGGGGGGACCGGGCCAAGGGAAAAATTTTCGTCCAGGTCGGCTTAATAAACGGGTATTCCCCCTTATCTAACCGCCCCTCAATTTGCCTGTCCCGGTCCCCTTAACTTCGTGCGTGCCCGGTGACCCCGCAAAAAACTGTTTTTTGGGGCGGGAAAGTTCTAAGGTGTCCCCCAAAGCCCGGGCCTGTACGAACGTGCGCCGGAACCTGTGTTACCGTCAGGTCCCGGGTCTCCCTTTGACTTGTCCCTGTACCTGCACGGCCCGGGAACGCCCGAAAGAGCCGCACCTTACCGGGAGGGGGGCCTCTGGTAGACGGGCGGGGTTTTGGGGCCCCCCCGTCCCAGCCGGGACAGATTTTTCCCGCCCCCATCCCGCCCGGCAGAGTACCCGTTTTGTGGACACCCCACTAGTGTGGGGGAGCCTCCCCCACAATCCCAGCCACGGTTGTACTGGACCGGCCGCTGTTACTCCCTTTTAAGTGAGGCGCTTTGGCGCCTCTGCCGAGGGAATTTCCCTTTCCAGTGACCTTTTTGGGTTTTCCACCCCCGGGAAACGGGTTGCCGTGAAGGCTCCTGAAAGACTTAGGGCTAGATGGGGGCGATTGGACGTGCCCCTTCCGGGGCCTTAAACATGATTCCCCGGCCTGTGTGTGGGGCCCTTCCACCTCCCAAACTAGTCTTAAAAAAGGGGACTCTTTTTTCCCAATCCTGGGGCCAGGGCTTGCGGGCAGGTCCCCCACGTGTGCCTTTTGGAATAAATATTTTTAAATTTGGGATGGTTCCCGCATAAAAAATTTGGCCCTTTGGAGGAGGAGAGTGATCATGCCCTCGTTTTCCCCCCGGGTACGCCCGACGTACTAGCTGCTCCAAGTCAAGCGCCAAGTCCCGGCAACGACTCCCCAGGATTCCTTAGTTGGCCCTGAACCGGCCCAAAAAACACCTCTACGGGTGCTGGTGCCCTGTACCCCTCTCTGGGCCCGCCAAGACGCTACTGTAGGGGGCCCTGTTTCCCCCCGGCCCGGGCCCAACGGGGTTCAACACCTCCACCGCCGAACCCTTAAAACGCTCCCCAAAAGCCCCCCCCCGCCCTTCATAGCGGCCCCCACCCCGGGCCTCGGCTAACAGCTCAAACTGTCCCCGGGTTTAGGCCCCCCCAGGACACATTTACCTTTCGAGTACTTGGGGATTTTTTCGGACCCCCTCAAAAAGCGACGACGTAGGGACCCCGGGACCTTATGGGATGGAAAAAACGGGGCGGGGATGGAAATTAAAGGGAGGCGTGGGAACAGCTTTTTTTGGGTGTCGCAGGGGCGGAGGGCCCACCTGGCGGACACGCCGCCCCTTTTGGGGCCCCCAACATTTGCTCCACCTCACTGTCGGGAACCCAAAAAACACTCGCGGGCCCCCTACAGGGTTCCTCCTTCACCAGTCCTGCGGCCCCTTTCACAAAATGCCCTGAAACCCCCCACCCCCCCCGCACCAGTTCCTCACGGGTGTATACGTTTTAAAGTAAAAGGGGCCACCTCCCCTTTTTCCCCCTTTCACCCACTTTTCACCCGCCCAAAGGGTTATCAGGGGAAGTTTTTAGTGCCCCTTTTTCCCCGCTAAACACTCTCCCCAATGCTCTTTTCCAGACCTTCTTTTTATCACCCTTTCCCCTGGTAGGGTACCCCGTAGGTCCAATGAAAAGTGAAATATAGATTATTTCAAAATTTGGGCGGGGTTTTTTCTTAGGAAAATTTAAAATTTTAAGGGGTTTGCCCGCTTAAATTTTTTGGGTTTTGAGAAATTCTTGCATGAAAAAATGGATTTTTATATTTATATAAAAAACATAGTTTAAAGCCCCCCTAAAGAAACCGGTTTTCATTTGCACCTATCATAATTTTCTTTGGGATCCACTTTTACAAATAAAGGGTGAACGGGGGCGAAATGATACAAAGGGCGGGTTTTATACTGCGCCCAATAGCTTCGCAAAAACGCCAAAGGTGGCGGGAAAATACCCTTTTTTTGGAGCTTTTTGGCTTCCGGTTTCCCCCCAGGACCTTTTTCCCCTGACGGCCACCTCTCTCCGGGGACATGGTATCTGGTCTGCGATCCTAACAAGTTGAGGAGGGGCCGGGCCAGGATCCCATGGCTTTGGGCCCGGGCCCTTTGGAAACCAGGGAACACCAGGGTACCAAAATATTTTGGAAATTGGGGTTATGATGGGAGGAAGGATCTGTGATCTGTGACTCCTTTTTCCCGGGGGTCCCTATCCCCGTCATAAGCTGTTTTTCATTGAGTGTATACTAAAAAAGGGCCCCCTGCATTATGCTTTATCTTTTTATCAGTACCCGTTAAAGGCGGCCAGCCACTCCCCTTCATTCTTCGCTTTTCACACACACACACACCTACCCGAAAAGGGCAAGTGGGTAACACGTGGCCTACCATTCTGGTTTTTAGGGGGGGTTTTGAATCCTTGAACGTTTTCCCGGGGGGTTTTTTTGGGAAAAAAAAAAGGGAAAAACTCCCGTTTTTCCCCTTTCCTTAAAGGGTTTTTAGTTAAAAGTAACCGTTTTCTTTGTAAATGTTTTTTTTCTATAATAAATTTTCCAAAAAAAAAAAATGCCCCAAAAAACACTAAAAAAATGCCATTAGAGAGAGTGAAAAAATAGAAATTTTCTCTCTCTCTTTTCTCTTTCCTCTCTCTTTTCTCTTCTCTCTCCCCTCTTCTCTCTCTTCCCCTCTCTCTCTTCTCTCCTCTCTCCCCCTCTCTCTCTCTCTCTTCTCTCTCTCTCCTTCTCTCTTTTCTTCTTTTCTCTCTCTCTCTATTTTTCTCTCCCCTCTTTTCTCTCTCTCTCTCCTCTTTCCCCTCTCTCCCCCTCTCTCTCTCTCTCTCTCTCTCTCTCCCCTCTCCTCTCTCCCCTCTCCTCTCTCTCTCTCTCTCTCTCCCCTTTTTACCACGGTCCCCCCACATCCCTCCTCGTAAAATCTTTCTAACCCCGTTTTTTAAAATTTTCTTAAAAAACTCATCTTCCTATATTTTATATATATAAAATATATATATTTTTATATATATAATATAAAATATGTCATTGCGAAAAACCATAGCTAACACCCTGTTTGGGTTCCCCCTTCAAAGGTTTTTTTCCCTCAACTTGCCCGCCACCATCAACACTTTTTAAATTCCTCTCAACGTCCCCTGACTGTCCCTTTCCTTTTCCCCCCTTATTGGATCCTTGTCTTCCTTTTCCCTTTTTTCTCTGCCTTGCCCCAACAACATAAGGGCCCTAAAAACCTAAGAAAAATAAGAAAAAAAAAAGAACTAAGAACATAAAACATAAGAACATAAAAATAGGGGCTAAAAAAGTCCCCCTTGACCTACCCAGGCACTCCTGTGGGGCCCACCACCTACCATCCCCCCCCCGGGGTTTTTTTTTTTTTCCTCAGTCATAAATAGTTCCTACTGTGGTCCTTTTTTAATCCTACCCCACCACCCCCCCAAACACACCCCACCACCCCCACCAACCAAACCCCCACCAAACCCTATTGGCTCTCCTTTCCTGCCACTCCCTCATCACCCCCACCCCCCTTTTTTCCCCCCCAATACCACCACAACCATCACCAAAACCCCTACCACCCCCCACCACCACCACCACCCACCACCACCACCACTACCACCACCACCACAAACCCCCACCACCACCCCCACCACTAAATTGGGCTCTCCTTTTTTGCCACAAAAATCATCACCCCCCACCACTACCCCCACTACCCCCACTAACCCCCACCAAACCCCCCAAACCCCAACCAAACCCACCACCCCCACCACCCCCCCCCAACCCCCCTACAACCACCACCACCCCCAACACCACCACCCCACCCCCACCACCCCCCACCACCCCCCATCACCAAAAAACCCCCTACCCCAAACCCCACCACCACCACCCCCACCACCACTACAACCACCCCACCCCCACCCCCAAACCCCCACCACCACCACCACCCAAAAAAACCATCACCACAACCACCCCACCCCCACCACCACCACCACCACCACCCCCACCAAACCCCCATCACCACCACCACCCCCACCACCACCAAACCCCCAAACCCCCACCACTAAACCACCACCCCCACCACCACCACCACCCCAAAAACCCCCACTACAACCCTCACCACCACCAAACCCCCACCAACCCCCCTACAACCAACCCCCACCACCACCCACCACCACCAAACCCCCACCACAAACCCCCACCACCACCCCCACACAACCAACCCCCCCACCACCACCCCTACAAAAACCACCAAACCAAATTTCAACCACCAACCCCCAAACCCCCACCACCACTACAAACCCCCCACCCACCACCACAACCCCACCACCACCATACAAAAACCACCCCACCACCACCCCCACCACCACCACCACCACCCCCACCACTACAACCACCCCACCACCACCACACCACCACCCCCCACCAACCCCTACAAAAAACCACCACCCCACCACCACCACAACCCACCACCACCACTACAACCACCACCACCACCACCCCCACCACCACCCACCACCACCACCACCACCCCCCACAACCCCCACCATCAACCACCCACCACCACCACCACCACCCACTACAAAACCCCCCCACCACCCCACCACCCCCCACCACCACCACCACTACAAACCACCACCACCACCACCCCACCACCACCACCAAACCCCCCACCAACCCCCTACAACCACCATCCCCCACTACCACCACCAACCCCCACCCCCCTACCACCACCACCACCCAAACCATCACCCCAACCACCTACGAGAGAGAGAGAGAAGAGGAGAGAGAGGGGGAGAGAGAGAGAAGAGAGAAAGAGGGGAGGAGGAAAAAAAAAAAGAGAGAAGAAAAAAACCCATTTCAAATCCCTCCTGAAATCCACCAATACTTTTACATAGAAGGGAGAAGAAGGGAAAGGGGGACGCGTAGACCCCAAAGATAAAATGGGAATCCAAAAGGGAATCAACAAAAAAAAAAGAAAAAAAGGTAAAAAAATAGGACGGGTTAGATAAGGGCAAGACTTTTTTGGTAGTGTTAGTAGTAGTAGTAGTAGAGTAGTAGTGTATAGTAGTAGTAGTAGTAGTAGTAGTAGTGTAGTAGTAGTAGGAGTAGTAGTATAGTAGTAGTAGTAGTAGTAGAGTATAGTATAGTAGTAGTAGTAGTAGTAGTAGTAGGAGTAGTAGTAGTGTATAGTAGTAGTAGAGTAGTAGTAGTATTAAATAGTAGTAGTAGTATAGTAGTAAATATAGTAGTAGTAGTGTAGAGTAGTAGTATAAAATAGTAGTAGTAAATAGTAGTAGTAGTGTAGTAGTAGTAGTAGTAGAGTAGTAGTAGTAGTAGTATAGTTTGTAGTAGTTGTAGTAGTAGTATTTTAGGGAGTAGTAAGGTACAGAGCTGCCCAAAGGGGCCTCCTCCGTGTTTTTTGGGAGGGCCTGATAGTTTTCTAAAAGTGCCCAAATTACGACCGTGTTTAACCCGGCACTATACCCTTCGCTTGTCCCTACCCCCTTTCAAAAATCCTCCTACCCCCTTAGACCCTTACACCTAACCTTAGAACCCCCCTTTGACCTACCCCTTAGACCCCTTAGACCCCTTTGGAAACCCAACCCCCTTTGACCCCCTTGACCTACCCCTTAGACCCCCTTTGACCTACCCCCTTTGACCTACCCCTTAGACCCCCTTTGGGCCTACCCCCTTTGACCCCTTAGAAACCCCCCCCACCTACCCCTTAGGGCCCCTTAGACCCCCTTTCACCTACCCCTTAAAACCCCCCTTGGACCCCTTAAAATACCCCTTAGACCCCCTTTGGGCCCCTTTCACCTACCCCTTTTGACCCCCCTTTGACCCCTTACACCTAACCCCCTTTGACCCCCCTTAAACCCCCCTACCCCTTTGACCCCCTTTCACCTAAACCCCCTTTGACCCCTTAACCCCCTTTCCCCTACCCCTTAGGGCCCCTTACAAAACCTACCCCCTTTGACCCTTAAACCCCACCCCTTAGACCCCCTTTTCAAAACCCACCCCTTAGAACCCCCCCCCACCCACCCCTTAGGGCCCCCTTTCCCCCTTAAAAACCCCTTTGGGCCCCCCCCCACCCCCCCTTTGAAACCCCCTTCCCCCTACCCCCTTAGAAACCCCCTTTCCCCCCCTTAGACCCCTTTTGACCACCCTTAGAAACCCCCCACACCTACCCCTTTGACCCCCTTTCACCCCTTTGACCCCTTGGGCCCACCCCTTTGACCCCTTTTAAACCCAACCCCCTTTGACCCCTTTCACCCTTTGACCCCCTTTGACCACCCCCTTTGAACCCCCTTTACAAACCCACCCCCTTAGACCCCCTTAAAACCTAACCCCCTTTGACCCCTTAGACCCCCTTTCACCTACCCCCTTTGACCCTTTGACCCCTTAGACCCCCTTAAAACCCACCCCTTAACCCCTTTGACCTACCCCCTTTGGGGCCCCCTTTAAAACCCACCCCTTAGACCCCCTTTGACCTACCCCCTTTGAACCCCCTTTGACCTACCCTTTTGACCCCTTACCCCCTACCCCTTAGACCCCTTAGACCCCTTTGACCCCCACACCTACCCCCTTTGACCCCCCAGACCTACCCCCTTTGACCCCTTTAAGACCTCCCCCCTTAAAAACCCTTAGACCTACCCCTTTGACCCCCTTTGACCTACCCCCCTTTGACCCCTTAAACCTACCCCTTAGAAACCCTTAAAACTCCCTTTCACTACCCCCTTAACCCCTTTCACCTAACCCCTTTGACCCCTTTGACCTCCCCCCTTTGACCCCCTTTGACCTCCCCTTGACCCCCTTTGACTACCCCTTAGACCCCTTAGACCTACCCCCTTTGACCCCTTAGACCTACCCCCTTTGACCCCCTTTGACCCCCTTTTGAATACCCCCTTTGACCCTTAGACCTACCCCTTAGAAACCCCCTTAAAACCCCTTTGACCTACCCCCCAGACCCCTTAGACCCCCCCCTTAAACCCCCTTTGGGCCCCTTTGACCTACCCCTTAGGACCCCTTAGACCCCCTTAAACCTACCCCCCTTTGACCCCTTTTGACCTACCCCCTTTGGGCCCCTTAGACCCCCCAAAACCCCAACCCCCTTGGGCCCCATATACCCCTTAACCCCTTAACCGTGTCTCTGGGGGGTGTGTGGGTGTGTGGGGTGTGGGTGTGTGTGTGTGTGTGTGTTGGGTTGGGGTGGGGTGTGTTTTGTGTGGTGTGTGTGTGTGTGTGGTGTGTGGGGTGGACAACACGGGGTATCGCCGGGGTTTCCAAAAAGTCAACATTTCGGGGGTGCCACGGGGCTTTTACTCACACGTCAAAATTCAGTTTCTAACTACCTTTATACTCCCTTGCTGCACCAAAACACAACCCCACACACACACCCCACACACAAAACCCACACACACACACACAAAACACACACCCACACCACACACACACACACCCACCCACACACACACACACACACCCCCACACACCCCCACACACACACACACACACACACACACACACACACACCACACCACACACACACACAACGGCTTTTGAAATCATGATAAAAAGTTTTCAGGCGGGGGATGATGTACATATATAATTTTTACATGTACTGTATATATATTTTATTATATATTTTGTTATATATATATATACATTTATTTTATATATTTTATATACATAAAATATATAATATATATATATAAAATATATATATTTTTATATATATAAATTTTTAAAAATATAAATATAAAATATATTAATATATTATATATATATAATTTTATATATATAATATTATATATAAAGTTGCTCCCTTTCTCCAAAAAGGGCGTACCCGCACACATATATTGTCCTTTGAAATACCCCCGTGTGTGTGTGTGTGTGTGTGTGGGGTGGTGTGTTTTGTGTGTGTGCGTGGGGCGTGTGGGGGTTTGGTTGCGTGTTTTTTGGTTTTGTGGGGTGTGTGGACAGAGATCCACACACCCATGGTCTTTCCCCTATGAGTCGGGGCTCACGATCGCCAGTTTTTACCCTTTACGGAGCGGCTTGGGCTCTAGTGACCATCTTTGAGTAATGCTGGGGGCCCCACAAACCCCCATCCCCCTTTCTCAAGGGGGGCATTTCCCCCTTTCCCTTTCCAGTGAAAAAAACCCTGAAAAGAGAGAAAGGGGATTCGAAAACCCGCTAACCACATAATGGCACGCCAAAGCTCTTACCCGGGATCATCTTGTCGTTTGTGTGTGGTGGGGTGTGTGTGGTGTTGTGTGTGGGTTTGCGTGTGGGGTGTTGGGGGGTGTGTGGGTGCGTGTGTAAATGTGTGTAAGTGTTTTTCCTACAAACCCCGATCTGATTTCGCCTGAAAAAGTCATCGCCCCGCGGGCAAACTCCCGGGAAAAGATAAAAAATCACAAGGCCCGACTTTTAATAAGGGTCGGGGTTCCACACCAAAAAACACCTCATTATTTTTCCAAAAGGGACAATTTAAACCCCCCCCATTGGCCCCGGGGAATTTTTTTTTTTTTTAGCGAGTATGAATGAGGATTGAATGCGTAGCCGCTGACTGGTTGATCACGCGTTTTTGCCACTAAGGCGACTCTTTAAACCCCCGCTGTGGTGTGTGGGGTGGTGTGGTGTGGGGTGTGTTGGTGGGGGGTGTGTGTGGTTGTGTGTGTGTGTGTGTTTTTTGTGTGTGTGTTGTGTGTGTGGGGTTTTGTTTGTGTGTTTTTTGGGTTTTTGGGGTGTGGTGTGTAAACTTTGTGTGTGTGTGTGTGTGTGTGTGTGTGTGTGGGGGTATCTGTGTGTGTGTGTGGGGTTTGTGTGTGTGTGTTTTGTGGTGTGTTGGTTTGTTTGTGTGGGGTGTGTGTGTGTGTTTGTGTGTGTGTGGTGGTGTGTGTGTTTCTGTGTGTGTGGTGTGGGGTGTGTGTGGGGGGTGTGTGGGGGTGTATCTGTGGTGGGTGTGGTGTTGGGGGTGGGGTGGTGGTATCTTTTGTGTGTTGTGTGGGGGGGGGGGGGGGGGGTGGGGGGTTTTGGGGGGGGGGGGGGGGGGGGGGGGGGGGGGGGGGGGGGGGGGGGGGGGGGGGGGGTGTGTGTGTGTGGTGTTGGGGTGGTGTGTGTTTGTGTGTGTTTGTGTGTGTGGTGTGGTTGTGTGTGTGGTGGGGTGTGTTTGTGTGTGTTTGTGTGTGGGGTGGTGGGGGTATCTGTGTGTGTGTGTGTGTGTGTGTGTTTGTGTGTTTTTTGTTGTTTTGGGGGGGGGTGTGTGTTATCTTGTGGGGTGTGTGTGTGTGTGGGGGGGGGTGTTATGGGTGTGTTTGTTTGTGTGTGTGTGTGTTTTGTGGTGTGTGTGTGGTGTGTGTGTATCTGTGTGTGTGGGGTTTGGGGTGTGTGTGTGTTTTTTTAAACTGGGTGTGTGGTGTTTTTTGGGGGGGGGGGGGTGGTGGTGGTGTGTGTGTTGTGTGTGTGTGGTTTGTGTGGTGTGTGTGTGTGGTTTGTGTGGGGTGTTTGTTGTGGTGTGTGTTGGGGTTTGTGTGTGTTTGTGTGTGTTTTTTGTGTGTGTGTGTGTTTTGTGTGTGTGTGTGTGTTTTTTGTGTGTGTTTGTGTTTTGGTGTTTTTGTGTGGGGTGTGTGTGTGTGTGTGGGGGGGGGTGTTTTTGTGTGTGTGTTGTAGTGTGTGTGTGTGTGTGTGTGGGGGGTGGGACGGTGTTTGGTTGGTGGTGTTTTGGGTTGTTAAAAGGTGTGTGGTTGGGTGGGTGGGGTGGGGGTGGCCGGTGGGGGGGTGTGGGTTTTTCGGGTGTTGGTGGGTTTTGGGGGTTTGGCGTGGGTTTGGGGGTTTGGTGGGTGTGGTGGTTTTGGGGTTTTGGGTGACGGGGTTGGTTGTGTGGGGGGTTTGTGGGGTGGGGGGGTTTGTGGGGGGAGGGGGGTGTTGTGTCGCCCCTGTAAACCAAAAAGCGGGCCCCCAAAAAGGAAGGCATTTTCAAAAAAATCCCAATTTAAAAAGGGTTGGGGATTTGAAAGGGATTGCCTGACACAGGTGGGGGTCTTTTGGGCGGGGGCAAAAACCCCTTAAAGCCCCCAAAAAGTGTTGGTGAAGGATACCCGGGCCAACCCGGGTTTTTTCCGTCCACCAATTTAAGACGATAGGGTTGAAACTGAAAACTAGGGGGGGAAATTTAAAGAAAAGGGGGGAAGGGTTTTGGAGTTTAAGTTTTTGGGGGGTTAAGGGGTGAAAGGGGGACGTTTCCTCAAAACCCAAAACCAAACCCAAAAGGCCATTTAAACCAAAAGTTAAAAAAGGCCCCCGGCCCCAGGGGGGGCCCCCCCGCTACCCCCCCCTGCGACCCTGTTAAAGGGGCACAAAACGGGTTTCAAAATTTTCTTCAATGAAATAGTTTCCCCATTTTAAGAAAGGGGTGGGGGGAATTTGTCAAAAAGCGCCCCCTTTTCCGCTTATTGGGGTAAAATTTTAATTTTATTAAAACCCTTAGAGGGGGGGGAATTTGAAAAGCCATTTTTGGTTAAAACTTTCCCCCGGGTTTTTTACCAAGGGGGGGGGGGAATGTTTCAAAAACAGTGAGCCGTTTTAGGGTTTATTAACCCGGGTTTTTTAAAAAATAAAGGGGGAGGGAGGGGGAAAAGGGGGGTTTGGTGGGGGGAAAAAAAGGGGGGGGAAGGGGGTGTTCCCCCGGTACCCCTTTTTTCCTTGTTGTTGGTTTTGGGAATTTTTTTTTGAAAAAGTTTGGGGGGAAAAAATCCTTCAAAATCCCTAAATTTTCGGGGGGGGAAAAACCCCTTTCCATTTAATATTTCCCAATTTGTTACAAAAGGGGGAAAAAAATTTTTCTGCAGGGCTCCTCTTTCCAAAAAATGGAATTCAAATTTATTTTGAATTTTAAAGTCAAAACCCAAGTTTCCCAACATTCATTTCACCCCCGGGGAATTTTTTTTTAAACTCTTCATTTTTTATTATAACAACCACGAAAAGGGGGAAAGGGGGGGGGTGGTCACAAACGTGGTGCCCCTTAGGGGTTTTATTTTCCCGGGGGTTTTTTAAAATCCTTTCCCCAAAAAAGGGGTTTTTCCCCAGTTTGAAACCCCTTTTTTTTAATTTTTCGGGTTTTTAAAAAAATAAAAATAAGGGGGGGTGGATAAAAAGGGGTTTTTTTCAACCACCTTATCCCCCCTTTATGGGAAATTTTTTCCAGGGTTTTTATAAAAAAATCACAAAGGGGGGGGAAGGTCTGCCCAAAAACCACCCTTTTGGGGAACTTTTCCCAATTTTTTTTTTAAAATTCCTTTTTTTGGGGAAAGGGGCTTTCCACGTACCCGCCCTTAATTCTCCAAAAATTTTAAAATCGCCTTTTTTTTGGGGGATTTTAAAAGGGAGGAAATTTTGGTTGTTTTTATAATTTAAAAAATTTTTTGGGGGGAAAAAAACAGGTATTCATTTCCCCAGGTTTTAAAAATTGTTACAACATAAAATCCTATCATTAACCCCCTTTAAAAATCTGCTTACATCAAAAAAAAACACCTTAGCAAAAAACACAAAAACTAATTCCCAAAATTAAAGGTTAATCATTGGCCCTTAAAAACCCTTTTTCCCCCTCCCAAACAACCCCCCAATGGGCCTTTTCATTTTTTGTTTGTTGGTTTTTTTTTAAGCCACCGGTTTAACGTTTTCCCTATAGAGAAAAGAAATTTTTAATTATAAATTTATATTATAAAATTAATTTCCCTTAAAAATTTTTTTTATTTAAATTTAAAATTTTTTTTTAATATTCTTTTAAAATTTTAAAAAAAAAATAAGGGAAAAAAAGACCAATAAAAATTTTTTTTTATTAAAAATTTTAAAATATTTTTATATAATTTATAATTTTTAATAAAATAATATTAATAATATATAATATTAAAAATTTTTTGTTTAAAAAATTTTTAAATTTTTTTTAAATTAATTTTTCCATTAATTATTTTTTTAATATGTTTAAAATTTTTAAATTAACATTTTTATAAAAATTTTATTTATTTATTAAAATTTATTCCCCAAATTTTAAATTATATTAAAATTTTTTATAATTTTAAAAAATAGTTTTAAATAAAATGAATTAAAAGATTAAGAATAAGTTTAAATAAATTATAATATAAATTATATATTAATAAATATAGGGATTATAAAAAAAAATTTTAAATGAATAAAACAAAAATGATATTAAAAAAAATAATGGTATATATTGATTAAACGTTTTAAAAAGTTTTTTACAAAAAATTTAATTTATTCTTTTTAATCTAAATAACAAAATTTTATAAAATTTGAAAATTAATTTTTTAATAAATTTTAAAAATAAATTTATTATTTATATATATATATATCTTATAAAATTTTAAAATTATAAACTATATATATATTATATATATTATATATAATTATTATATTATATATTATATTATATATATATATAAATTTTTATTTATATATATAATTTTAAAAATAATATATATAAATTAAAATTTTATATACCTTAAATATATATTTATTTTATAAATTTATATTTGATATAAATTTTATATATATAAAAATATATATTTTATTTATTAATATATATATTATATATTTATATATAATATAAATTCTTTTTATTTATTTATTAAAAATATATATATATATATTTTAAATTTTATAATATATATATATAAATTTTTTTATATTAATTAATATATTATTTATAAATTTTATATATTTATTTATACATACATTAATTTATTACTAAATATATATTTTTATTATATATATAAAATTTTTTAAAACATTAAATATTTCTTTTTAATATATATATATATATTTTTAATATTTTTTATATATTTTAAATTGTTTATTATAAATTATTGTATTCTTAAAATTTTTATATCTTTATATATATGTATATAAATTTTATTATTTTATATATATTATTATATATAAATTATTTATATATATATAAATTATAATTATAATTTTATATAAATATATATATTTTATTTTTCTATTTTATTTAAATTATATATAAATTTTATTGTATTATATCTAAATTTTAAAAATTTTGTATAAAAATATATATATATATATAAATTATTTTATACTTTTAATTTTCATATTATATTATTTTTATTTTTACCCTATATATATTTTTTATATTATATATATAATTTTTATATATTAAAAATATATATATATTTTAAAATTTATACAAAATAATATAAATATATTTAATATATATATACATATTATACATATATATTTAACTATATATATATATATATATTTTAAATTTTCTATATATTATATATATACATATAATATATATAAATTATAATATATTTTACCTTATTAATATATATAATTATAATATATATAAATTTATATATAATATAAATAATTTATATTTATATACTTTTTATATATAAAATTAAAATTTTATAATTTATATAGATAAAAATTTTATATAAAATATATATATATATCTATATATTATATTATAATTATTTAAATGTTTTATATTTTTATATACCCTTTTTTATATTATATACAAAGTTATTTATTTTATTTTTAGTATTTATAATATATAAATATATATTTATTTTTATATATTCCCCTTAAATTTTATATATATATTTATTTAATTTTATATTAAATTATATATATTTAAAATTTTATTATATTTTCTAAATTCTATATAATATAAAATATTTTTTTATATATTTTAAATCCCCTTTTATTTTTTTTATATAAGATTAATATTTTGGGATTTTTATATATATATTATGGGTTTCCATATTTTAGATTATAATGTAAATTATATATTTTTATTTTAATTAAAAATTATTAATTATAAATGTTTTAGTTAGTTTTAGATTAAAAAAAATACCCCCCCCTTAAAAATCTTAAAGAAAAAAATATTTAAAAAAATTGTTTTCACACCCACCGTATTATATATATATATTAATTTAGTTTTATAATAAACCTTTATATTTAATATATATAGTATAAAAACCATAAATTGGGTAAATTAAAAATATATTCTATAAAAAAATTTTAAAATAAAAATATTCCCCTATTAAAATTTTATATATATCTATTATACCCTATTATATTTAATTATATTCTAAAAATATAAAATAATAAAAATTTCCCTAAAATTTAAAAATTATAATTTTTATATAAATTTATTAACTATATATATAAAATTCTTTATATTTATATAATTATTATATTATAAAATAATTTTATTTTATATTAAAAATATAATTTAAAAATTTTTATAAATTTCTTATAAAATTATAAAAAATATATATTATATATATATCATTTATATATTTTATTAATAAAAATATATATTTTTAATTTTTAAACACATTTAAAAAAATTGTTTTTTATAACCTTATATTAATTATATTATAATTTTTTCATTAAAATATATAAAAAGTTTTTTAAAATATTTCTTAAAAAAGGTATATCCTAAAATATTTATATTTTATATTATTATCTTAGATCTATATACTATTTTCCCAAATACTAAATTTTAAAATTAAATACTAATTTTATAAACTTAATAATATATGATAAAAATAAAATTTTTTTTTTTTTATTTAATTTTAAATATTTTTTTTTATTCCCCCCTTAAAATTTTTATAAACTAAAAATAAAAATATATTTATAAAAATTAAATTTTTAATTAAAAGTTTTTTTTTTTTTTTTATTGTTTCTTTTTTTCTTATTTTATTTTTCTTATTTAAAATTTTTATTTTTTTATTTTTATTTTTTTTATTTTTTTTTTTTTTTATTTTTTTATTATTTAAAATTTTATTTATATTTTTTTTTTTTTTATTTTTTTTTTTATTTTTTTCTTATTAAAATTTTTTTTTTATCTTTTATATTTTTTATTCGTTTTTTCCTTATTTTGTTTTATTTTCCTTTTATTCTTTCTTTGGTTTCTTAATTTTATTTTCCTTTTTTTCGATTTTTTCTTTCTTTTTCTTATTTTTCTTTTTTCCTTTTGTTTTTGTTTTTTTATCTTTTTTTTTTTTTTCCCCTTTAATTTTTTTTTTCCGTTATTTTTTTTTTTTTTTTTGGTTTTTTTTTATTTTTCCTTTGGTATTCTTTCTTTTATTTCTTATTTTTTTTCCCCTTAATTTTTTCTTATTTTTATTTATTCTTTAGTTTTATAACTTCCATGTTTTTTTTATTATTTAATTTTTAATTTTTATATAATTATTAATATATGATAAATCTTATTTTATATATTTTTAAAATATTATATACACCCTTTTTTAAATTAACATTATTTAAAAAAAAAATACATAAAAAATTTCTTTATTAATATATTAATATTATTATATATTATATATATCAATTTTTTTTAAAAATTTTTAAATTTATTTTTTTTTATTTAAAAAAAAAAAATTTTTTAAAAAAATTTTTTTTAAAATTTTTTTAAAAAAATTTTTTCTTTTTTTTTTTTTTAAAAAAAATTTTTTTTTTTTTTTAAAAATTTTTTTTTAAATTTTTTTTTTTTTTTTTTTTTTTTTTTTTTTTTTTTTTTTTTTATTTTTTTTTTTTTTTTTTTTTTTTTTTTTTTTTAAAAATTTTTTTTTTTCCCCCCCCTTTTTTTTTTTTAAAGGAAAAAGTTTTTCCGGGGGGGGGGGAAAATTTTTTGCCCGGGGAAAAAAAGGGGGGGGGTTTTTTTTTTAAAGAGGGGGGAATTTTTTTTTGGGGGGGGGGGCCTTTTTTTTTAATTTTGCTTTTGGTGTTTCTCTTTTGGAAATTTTTTTTTTTAAAAACCTTTTTTTTTAATTATATAAATGTATTTTTAAATTTTTTAAATTTTTTTGGGGGGAAAAAAAAATTTTTTTTAAAAAAAAAATTTTTTAATTATCAAAAATTAGGGTCCCCACTTAAAAAGTGAGACCGTACCACAGCTTTTAAGTGGACCCAGGGATACAATTTAGGCGATGTAGGAAAAATTGTTAAAAGGTTTGTAATTAAACCCGGGTACGTAAAAAGAGAAGTCACGGGTTCAAACTGAAAAAACGTTTGATTTTAAAAAGGGAAAAGGGGGGAAACGGTTTACAAAAAGGGTGGTGAATGAATTTGGAAAGGAATCAGTCGGGCCCCGGTGGTCAATGCGGGAGTCTATTTTGGGGGCCTTACTAAAGGAAATCCCGGATAAAATTTTAGGGTAGGGAAGAGGGTGGTATAGGGAGAGTTATAACAGGAAAAATACCTCGTTAGGTCCACGGCCTCTTGTTGTTTCCCTTAAATTTTTTTATTTTTTTGTCACAAAAAGAATATTAAAAAATACATTTCTTTTTAAAAAGTGAAACACACAGTATTTTACAGGGGGGAGAGTTTTAAACCTCCCGGGGGACCTGGAAAATGAGCGCCCCCATGCTGTGACGTCACCCCCCCCACTGAACAGGGCCCTTTTTCTCGTTTGGGCCCCGGGGCTGAAAAGCGAAAAGAGCCAGAGCTAAACAAAAAAAAAAGGAAAGGGAAAAATTGCCGAATTCGGGGGTTTTCGACTTTAAAGGTTAAAAAATCAATGATTTTCCATAAATTTTTGGACGATTGTAGAACCTGCATGTATGATAGGATGTTATTCGTGCCCTGTAAGCAGATTGTAGAACCTGCATGTATGATAGGATGTTATTCGTGTCCTGTAAGCAGATTGTAGAACCTGCATGTATGATAGGATTTTATTCGTCCCCTATAACTTTACTACAACACCAAAATCTCCCAAAATGAACAGCGTTTGGGTAATTGGAGAAAAGGGCGCATCAGCGCTGTTGACAGCACCTTCCCCCCCCCTTGTGTGTTAAAATAAACCCTGGAAAAAGATACACCAAAGCGGCATCAGCGGTTGACACACCTTCCCTCCCCCCTTTGATGATTATAAAAAACCCTGGAAATAATCACCTAAGGGCATCAGGCTGTTGAAAACCCCTTCCCCCCCCCCCGTGGGTTTTTTGTTTATAATAAAACCCTGGTAATGATACCCCAAAAGCGGCATCACGGTTGACAAAACTTCCTCCCCCCTGGATGATTATAAAAAAACCCTGGTAATAGATACACCAAAAGCGGCTCAGCGCTGTTGACCACCTTCCCCCCCCCCCTTGGGAGAATAAAAAAAAAAGTGAATTTATGCACTAAATTCATGTGAATGTAATAATTTTTGTAAAACAAAGTATGAATTTTTGTACATTAAAATCAACATGGCAATTGTAATTCCCCATGTGGAGCACCACCCCTTGCAGCACACTTGCCGTTTTTTTAAAAAAACAAAATTTTATGGAAATAATTCTTTTTTCCCCCCCCAATTTTTTTAACAAATGTTCAAAATCCTAACCCATCTCAAAAAACATGCCCAAAAACCCCCTTCCCTTTCTTCCCCCCCAAACACCCCCTTTTCCCCCCCCTATTTTATCAAATGTTTCAAAACTTTCCTATAAACACCAAATGTTTGTCAGGCCCTCCCCTGGTGAAATTGGGGGAATATTCACAAACTCTTTTTGGCTTAATTTTTTGTTTTTTTCCCCCCCCCCCCCACCCAAGGGGAAAGGAAAACCCCCCTTTCTTTTTTTTTTGGAAAAGCCCGCTGTGTAGCCTTCAGCGCGTCAGCGGAGGGGGGTATGCGGGGCGCCCCCCCCGGGGTGGCCGGCGGCCATTTACTGTGTCCTCAGGGGGCTTTTTTGGGGCTTTCTTGAGGGAACCGCGCTTTCACACTGAACCCTTTAACTTGCGGGCTCGCAGACTCCTCTTTGGGTTTTTGGGTTTTGGTGTTCGCCTTCACCCTGGACTCTCTTGATGCGCTGCGACCCCAAAAGTGCTCTGCGCTGTATCCCGTCACGCAACGACTCTTATAGTGGGTTATCAGTGGTGCCCCGCCCCCCGCACCCCCCCCCGGGGCCCCTGCTGTCAGCCCCCCGGGCCCCACCCTTTTTTTCGGATTTTTTTGCCTGAAATCATTGTTATTTTCCCTTTTTTAAATTTTTTTTTTCCGGGGCCCACACACACACCCCCACACACAACCACACACCCCCAAAAAACCCCCACACCAACCACACACCCCCCAAAAAAAACCACACACACACACACACCACAAAACCACACACACCACACACACAAACCAAAAACACACACACACACAACACCCACACACACACACACACAATACACACACCCAAAAAACACACAGAAAAAAACCACCACACACACACACACACACACACACCAAAGATACACACACACACACACACCAAAACCACCCAAACCCCAAGATACACCACACACACACACACACACAACCCCCACAGATAACACACCCCAAACCCACCCCCCCACACACACACACACAAAACACACAAACACACACACACACACACCAACACAAAAACCCCCCCCAACCCCCCCCCCCCCCCCAAACACCAAAAAAACCCCAAAAAACACACACACACACACAAACAAACACCAAAAACACACACACACACACACACAAACAACACCACAAACACCCCCCAAAAAAAACACACACAAACACACAACACAAGTGACCAGGGTATAGAGCTTTGGCGTGCCTTAGGGTTAGCTGGTTCGAACCCCCATCTCTCTCCGGGGTTTTCCCCGGGTAAATTCGGACGGGTCTGTCCCCCTTGAGCAAGGGGATGGGGGGTTTTTGAGGTCCCCGCATTACCAAAGATCGGTACTAGAGCTCCAAAACCGCTCCGTGAAGGGGAAACTGGCGATCTGAGCCGACTCATATGGGGAAACCCTGGGTGTGTGGGTCTCTGTCTCACACACACACACACCACACCCCACACGCACACCCCACCACCCACACACACACCAACAACCACCACACACACACACACCCCCGGGGGATTTTTATGACAATATATGTGTGCGGTACTGTCCCTTTTTAGCAAGGACAACTTTTTATATATATATATATTAATTTATTTTAAAATATTTATATATATAATATATATATATATATTATATATATATATATATATTATATATTATTTAAATATATCATATTATTATATATATATATTTATATATATTTATATTATTATAATATATTTTTATATATATTATATAATTATATATATATAATATATATACAGTCAGTACATAATTATAATGTACATCATGCCGCCTGAAAACTGTTATCATGATTATCATAAGCCGGGGGGGTTTTTGGGGGGTGGGGGTGGTTTTGTTTTGTGTTTTTGGGGGGTTGGGGGGGGTGGGGGTTTTGGTGTGGTTTGGGGGTGTGTGTGTGGTGTGTGTGTGGTGTGTGGTGTGTGGTGTGTGTGTGTGTGTGTGTGTTGTGTGTGGGGCGAAGGGAGTATAAAGGGAGTATAGAAACTGAATATGACATGTGAGTAAAAGCACCGTGGCACCCGAAATGTTGATGTTTGGATCCGGCTACACGGTTGTCCACCCCAACAAACCACCCCAACACAACCACCCCCACACCACACCCACACACCCACACCCACCCACACACACACACACACACACCCCCAAACAAGGTTAAAGGGGGCCTAAAGGGGGGATAGTTTAAGGGGGTTAATCTGGGGCTTTCTAATCTTTTTTCTTTTCTTTGGGGGAAATAGTCTAAGGGGTCTTAAAGGGGGGGGTTTAAGGGGGGCTAGGGGGAGGGTCTAAGGGGTCTAAGGGGTCTAAAGGGGTAGGTTAAGGGGTCTAAGGGGTAGGTCTAAGGGTCTAAGGGGGGTAAGGGGGAGGTTAAGGGGTCTAAGGGGTAGGTCTAAGGGGTCTAAGGGGGGAGGTCTAAGGGTTAAGGGGGAGGTCTAAGGGGTCTAAGGGGTGGTTAAAAGGGGGTTTAAGGGGTAGGGTAGGGGGCTAAGGGGGTGGGTAAGGAGTTAAGGGGTCTAAGGGGAAGGGGCCCCAAACAACAAGGGGAAGGGGGCAAGGGTAGGGGGGTCAATATGTTTGGGCAAATTTTTAGGGTTTTAAAGGGGGAAGGGGGGGGGTGGGGAAGGGGGTTGGGGGTGGGGAAGGGGAAAAGGGGGGGGGGTTAAGGGGTAGGTTAAGGGGCCCCCGGGGGAAGGGGTGGTTTTAAGGGGCAAGGGTTTGGGGGGGGTTGGGTCAAAACAAAAAGGGGGGGGAAGGGGCAAAAAAAAAAAAAAAAAAAAAAAAAACAAAAAAAAAAAAAAAAAAAAAAAAAAAAAAAAAAAAAAAAAAAAAAAAAAAAAAAAAAAAAAAAGGGGGGGGGGGTTAATTTTTTTAAAAAATTTTTTTTAATTTAAATTTTTTTAAAAAATTTTTTAAAAAAAAAAAAAATTTTTTTAAAAAAAAAATTTTTTAAAATTTTAAATTTTAAAAAAATATAAGCACAAAAAAAATTTTACCTTTAATTAAATTTTTAAAAAATATATTTTTTAATTTTATTATATATAAAAATAATTTTAATATATAATATATATATAAAAATTTTAAATAATTTTAATTATACTATATTTTTTTTTATTAATATATATATAAATTTTAATATATATATATATATTTTATATATATATATATAATATAATATAATAATTTTATACTAACTATATAATTTTTAAAAAATATATATATTTTAAATTTTATATATATATTTTATATATATACTAATTTTATAAAAACAACGTCTAATTTTTAACCCCTTTAAAATTTTTTTGCTATTTCTTTGTTTTTTGTTTTTTTGGTTGTTTTTTTTGTGTTAGGGGGGTTTTTTTTTTGTTGTTTGGTTTGGTTTGGGGGTTTGAAAGGTTTTTTTTCTTTTTTTTTTCTTTTCCCCCCCCTCCCCTTTTTTTTTCCTTCCCCTTTTTCCCCCCCCCCCAAAAAAAAAAAAAAGGGGGGGGGGGGGGGGGGGGGGGGGAGGTTTAGGGTTGGGGTTGTGGGGTTGGGGTGGTTGGGGTTTTGGGGGGGTTGGGGGTTTGGGGGGGGGGGTGGTTTAGGGGGGGGGGGGTGGGGTTGGGGTTTAGGGGTTTGGGTAGTGGGGTTTGGGGGGGTGGGGGGGGGTGGGGTGGTTGGGGTTTTGGGGGGGTGGTTTGGGGGGTTGGGGTTGGGGGGGGGTTGGGGGTTGGGGTTTGGGGTGGTTGGGGTTGGGGTTTAGGGTGGTTGGGGGGGGGGTGGGGTGGGGTTTGGGGGGGTTTAGGGTGGGGGGGGGTTTTGGGGGTTGGGTGGGGTGGTTTTAGGGTGGGGTGGTTTGGGGTTTAGGGGGGGGTGGGTTGGGGTTGGGGTTTTTTTTTTTTTTTTATTTTTTTTTTTTTTTTGGGGGGGGGGGGGTGGTGGGTAGTGGGGGTGGTGGTGGTGGTGGGGGTGGTGGTGGTGGTGGTTGTGGGTGGTGGTGGTGGTGGTGGTGGTGGGGTGGTGGGTGTGGTGGTGGTGGTTTTGGGGGTGGGGGTGGTGGGGTTTGGGGGTGGTGGTGGTTGTGGTGTTGTGGTGGTAGTGGTGATGGTGGTTTGGGGGTGGTGGTGGTGGGGGGGGGTTTGGGGGTGGTGGTGGTGGTGGTGTGGTGGTGGTGGTGATGGTGGTGGTGGGTGGGTGGTTTGGGGGTGGTGGTGGTGGTGTGGTGTGGTTGGTGGTGGTGGGGGTGGAGGTGGTGGGGGTTGATGGTAGTGGCAGGAAAGGAGAGACAATAGTGGTGGTGGTGGTGGTGGTGGTGGTGGTGGTGTGGTGGTGGTGTGATGGTGGTGATGGTGTGGTAGGATTAAAAAAGGACCACAGTAGGAACATATTTATGACTGAGGACAACAGATGGTAGGTGTTAGGGGCACAGGAGCTGCCTGGAGTAGGTCAACGGGACTCTTGTAGCCTCCTGATTTTCTTATGTTCTTATGTTCTTATGTTCTTATGTTCTTATGTTCTTATGTTCTTATGTTCTTATGTTGTTAGGGCAAGGCAGAGAACAAGGAAGGAAGACAAGGATGCCAATAAGGAGGTGAAAGGAAGACAGTCAGTGACGTTGAGAGGAAGTTCAAGTGTTGATGGTGGCTGCAAGTTGATGGAAAACACCTTTGAATGGAACCAAGCAGGTGTTAGCTATGGTTTTCGCAATGACATATATATATATATAATATATATTTCTATAAAAAAATATAATATTATTTTATTAAATATATAATATAGGAGATGAGAAATAAGAGAATAAAAAAGATTAGAAAGAGATATACGAGGAGAGATGTAGGGAGGAGGGAAAGAGAGGAGAGAGAGAGAGAGAAGAGAAGGAATGAGAGAGAGAGGAAGAGGAGAGACTGAGAAGAGAGAGAGAGAGAGAGAGAGAGAGAGAAGAGAAGAGAGAGAGAGAGAGAGAGAGAGAGAGAGAGAGAGAGAGAGAGAGAGAGAGAGAGAGAAGAGACGAGAGAGAGAGAGAGATGAGAGGAGAGAGAGGAGGGGGAGAAGAGAGAGAGAGAGGAGAGAGAGAGAGAGAGAGAGAGAGAGAGAGAGAGAGAGAGAGAGAGAGAGAGAGAGAGAGAGAATGCATATTTCTTCACTCTCTCATAATGGCATTTCTTTAGTGTATTTTACAGTTTTTTATTTGATAATATTATAGAACAAACATTTACGAAGATAACGGTATATCATTTATACTGATAAACCATAGGAAGGGAAACGGGAGTTTCCCTTTTCCCTTTTCCGAAAAATCCCCGGGAACGATCAAGGATTCGAACCGCCTAACAACAGAATGGTAGGCCAGCGTGTTATCCACTTGACCTTCGGGTAGGTGTGTGTGTGTGTGCAAGCGATACAATGAAGTGAAGTGGCTGAGCCGCCATAACTGTACTGATAAAAAGATAAAGCATAAGTGCACGGGACCTTTAGTATACACTCAATGAACAATCAGCTTATGACAGGATACGGAGAACCGGCAATAGGAGTCACAGATCACAGATCCTTCCTCCCATCATAACCCAATCCAACTATTTTGGTACCCTGGTGCTTCCCCTGGTCAAGGTCCCTGGCCGATGCCATGGCATCCTGCCTGGCCCTCCTCAGCTTGTTAGGATCGCAGACCAGGTACGACATGTCTGGAGAGAGGTGGCCGTCAGCGATAAGGTCCTGGAGGAATCCGGAAGCCAAACGCTCCAAACAAGGCTATTTACCTGCCACCTGTTGGCGTTTTCGCGAAGCTATTGTCGCAGTATCAACCTGCCCTCGTATCATTTCGCCCCAGTCTCACCTTCATTTGTAACGTGGATCAAGAATTGATGATAGGTGCAAATGAAGCCGTTACTTTAGCGGGGCTAAGCTATGTTTTGCATATAAATATAAAAGTCCATTTTTGCATAGCAAGAAGTGCTCAAACCAAAAAGTTGAAGCGGACAAACCACCCTTAAAATTCAATTTTACATAAGAAAACACCCTGCCAAATTCGAAATAATCTATATTTCACTTTTCATTGGACCTACGGCGTACCCTACCAGGCAAGGCTGATAAATGAAGGTCTGGAACGAGCATTGGTAGAGTGTGAGCGGGTAGAAAAGGACACTAAAGCTTACACTGATAACCAGTTTGAGCGGTGAAAGTGAGTGAAGGGGAATGGGCAGCTGGCCTTTGACTGAAAAAAACGTAAATTTTCCCCCAT
>JACEEZ010020309.1:0-22500 GCA_016584305.1 Chionoecetes opilio
GTGGGAAACACTAAGGGCTTGGGGGTTTTTTAATTAGAACAAACAAAATTTCAGAAAAAAAACCTAGAAAAAAGAAAAAGTACCACACGTATGAAATTAGACTACTACAAAACACCGTTTTGATAGCGTATTTAGGGGCAGATACGATTAGGTAAGCCAAGGACCAAAAGGGAAAACAGTCACTGTAAAACGCATTTAAATAAAGTTTAGATATCAAAAAAAAAGGGAAAAATGATGAGTTAAAGAGCCACGTGGTCCCACCCTTATTCTACGTCATGTTGGCCCCAAACTAAAAATACAATGAAAAATTTTTCCAAAAAATTCTTAAATCAGCTAAAAATTTAAATCAGTAAAATTGTTTTTTTTATTTTAAAAAAAATATGTAAATTTCTAATTTTCTTTTTTTAACCCTTTTTCTGGTTTTTACAACCCTCCTGCTTTTTTCAGTCTTTCTTTCCTGCATTGTTCCCACGGTCGCGGGCGGCGTGAGAGGGGCGAGTTTATTTCCAAATCTTTCAATTTGCCGCTTATGTTGATGCTTGGAATGTGTTTCAGCAAATATAAAAACACACAAGAAATTTGAACCCCATATTGTGTGCAATAACTGAAATGAACACTAAAATCGTTTCTTTTTTGGCTATGTCGCCCTGCATCGCCCCGGGTTTTTCTGGACCGCAAAGGAAATTCATATTAGTTATGTATTTGGAATGCCCAAACTTTTATACCCCTTTTCCCCTTATTTGAAGTCGAGTTTCAGAGTTTCAAAATACCCCACTTTATTTGGAAAAATGGGTTTGGGTATTTCAATAAAGAAACATATTTTCTTTTTTAAATTACAATTATATGTTTTACATCTCTCTCTTTTCCTCTCTCTCTCTCCTCTCTCTCTCTCTCTCCCTCCTCTCTCTCTCTCTCCCCTTTTCTCTCTCTCTTTTCCTCTCTTCTCTCTCTCTCTCTCTCCTCCTCTCCTCCTCTCTCCTCCCCTTCCTCTCTCCTCCTCTCTCTTCTCTCTTCTTTTTCTCTCTCTCTCCTCTCTCCCCTTCTCTCTCTCCTCTCCTCTCCCCTTCTCTCTCTCCTCTCTCTTTTCTCTCCGCCAAATTCGCCTCCCCCTCGTTTTCCCCCCCCCCCCACCCACAGTTGTCGCCCAGGCCCCCAAATTGTGAACGAGGCTGCCAAATGACCCCCCTTGCGTCTGCACTGAGCAAGAAAAGAACGATGATGCCCTCCAACACAGTATTGCAGCAATCCCACAACCACCTCACAACAGCCACAAGATCAATTGAGGAGAAACTTTTTGCATCAGCCGAAGTGGTTATGAGCAATACGATATGGGCGTGACTTACATACAAATATCCGGTCTGTTCTTACAAAAAACACCCCGGAGGATCGCCCCCTTACAAATCCTAATGCGGAATCTTTGACTTGATAACTAACTTAGAAAAGACAAAAAAACAGGACTTACTATATACGAATAATGTAGACGCACGAGAACAAAGCCTTTAAAGTTTCAACCTGGAACTCAACGGGTTAGAAATAGACTCTTTGAAGTACAACATTCTCCCTTCAAAAGCCCCTTGACAAAGGTTACAAAAACCGCCATGATCCACAGAAATATACGATCAGGGGGTTTTCAGCCTCCCGTGGACAGCAACAGAGTCCCCCCCACCTTGCTAAAGAGGTCGGCTCGTATGCGGGAATAACCCCCAGCTGATGTTTTTAAACCCGCCTTTGGGTGTAACAGTCAAGCACAAGAAATCAATATATGATACAAAGGGGAAAAACCCTTTTTAAAAACATAAATGTTTTTGAAAACGGATAACATGCTTGACTTCACCCAGTTATATGAACTGCTGAGGTACCCTACCCTTTTGATGGGTGTCTGAATCCCTACCATTATAAGCGGGAGATAATGCCTCGGGGTGCTCAACAAAAATGGGAAAAAGCTTGTCCTTTCAGGAAAACAACCAAGATTTTTGAATTTTCTAAAGGGGGCCTGAGCCAACCATTTACGGGGAACAGCTTATTATATCTGTTGATCAATGCCCCTGAAAGGTCATCCGTGAGGTGGTTGACACTTTGAATCCCCCACTTTGGTTGTATGGGGAGACCTTTCCCGATACAGACGGGGGGACACGTAACCCAGAAAGAGACTGGTTTTTCCAAAAAACAGAGCAAGCATTGGGGAAAAAAGAATAACTGGTATAAACATTACACCCCCTCATCGACAGAAGGTCAATACAGACATAATACACCAAGGGGGTAAAATTAATACAAAAGTCAGCGGAAAAGGGAAAACCAATGGTAAAGAAGAGGGGATAACAGGATGAACCCGTTCAGGGGATTGACAGACAATACAAAAAAATTAAGCATCAAGGGCAAAAAAACCCCCCATCTAAAAACCCCTGACGATACTCAAGCGGAGGGGCATCAGTGAAAGATGTCAAAAAGAAAGAAAGGGAAAAAAAATTTTGGACGCCCTCTACAATCCGGGGATCACAAAAACGCACTTGGAAGTGCAAGGAAAAAAAATCGTACAAGGGAAGAAAGTTCATCGCCCCCCCCCCCCCCCCTGACGCAAAAAAAGAGAGCAACAAACCCATGCGGGATGGGGCGGACGCCTCCGCTAACGTCTCCCCCTGCAGGTGGAAGTGCTTTCCCCCACCAAGCCAAGAATCGTTTTGGGGAAAGATTGAAGCAGCTTTACCGCCCTAATGTCCCCCAAACATGCCCATCCCCGAAGAGGACCGTCAGGAGCCTGGAAAAGGCAAGCTCTAGTGCCCCCGGCGGAAATGGTTCCCCTACGATGGTTTTCGTTTTCCTTACGACGTTTGGGCAATCCTTTTCTGCGACTCTAAAACATGATTGGGGGGGGGCGCTACCAACCCCCGGGAAAAAAAAGCTATTATTGTTCCTTTTCCCAAACAGGAAAACCCCCGGGCCCCTTCGCCCAATATCTTCACCTTTGTCTTTGAAAAGTTTTGAAAAGAATAGCCCTTTAATCTTTTCCAAAATATTATAAAACCCCAGCTCTCCAGTAATCTGAGGGTTCTTCCGGGCGGAGCACAAAAAAACGCTTATTAGAGTCCTTGTGGATAAGGAAACGATTAATTTTTTTATTGTTTTGAAGGGACCTTTGATAGAGCAAACCCCAGTGTCACTTATCCCAACATCTAATATGACCTCGGGGACCATATAAAAATAGTACAAATTACCTAACAGACAGACACAGTCGAGTCTACTTTGAGGGGGCTACCAGGGGGGAACACGGAAATTTGGGAAAACACCACAGGGGGGGTGTTTCTCGCCAATGCTCTTCAACCACTATGAATATCATTGCTTCTTTAAAAATTGATGGGGTTGTTTACTGTTTAGGTGACATATTGCAAAAGGATCAAAAAACACCATAAAAAACGCGTGCAAACATTGGGGGATTTTGGAAACTCTATCGGCCTCATCATACACCAGAGAAAACGGTGCTGTATAAACGGCATCGGATAAAGTTTCCCAAAAAAATAAAGGGGAAAAAATTCTGAAGAAGTCCCACCTACAAGAAAAATTCAAAAAAAAAGAATCCCCCTAAGATCTGTCGCCTCGACTAGCGTTGTAAGGAAGGTTGCATGGGGGGACGTGGGGGGTCTGGGCCCCTCCTTAAGAGGTATATTTCCTTAAACAGATCAGTCATAGATAAACTTAGACCCTAAAAACTCTCAAAAAAAGGAAAAACTAAAGCTCTTGAAGTCATTTTAAAATACAGCAAATTTGGATAATTTTAGGGGCCCAAAAGGGCAAAACAGCAGGGTAGTGCAAGACACGAGATAGGGGCTACCACCTCTCACACAAGAGTACGAAATGGCAGCCCCCAAATTAGGATCACTAAATACAAGATGATGGTCATTATATGAGGCTTCCCTTTAACCTAATAAAAAAAAGGTAATGTTTGGCTCTCATCAGTCAGGAAATTGCCAGTTCTTTAATTTTATAATACATGGGTTATAGGGGGGACAGACCCGTTGATCTCCCCCCCTGGGAACTGCCATTTTCAATGTGTCCTATTTTACCATAAGGTTTAAAAAGTGTAATGTACCTGTGAGCGATGAGGCAGGGCTTCCTTGTAGATTTTAATGCCCTCCCCGATGTCCCAATTCCTGACCCGCGGGTCGCTGCATGAGGAGGGCGTCGGGGGCCGGGGGGTGTACTATAAAAGGGAGAAAGCCGGGGTTTTAACACCCGGGGGCTAAGCATCCAAATCGATGGGCTGCTCCCAGCCCAAAAAGGAGCTTCTAGGGGTAGCAGCGGCTCTGGGAGAGTCAAAACGAGAGGCCGGAGAGTCATCATTTCCTTGACATACACTGCCCCCACGTCGATAACATAGGAACCTTTTTACCCGTCCCCCGTGAAAGAATTTTTAAATTGTGTATAAGATAACGTGTCAGGACAGACCTGTGAACTTTATATTGTCCCCATCACCTTTGGGGGTAGCGGGGGGGTTAACGGCGTGAGATGAAAATCGCCAACAGGGGTACGTCTAAGGGTGGTGTTGGGTTCCGCTCCCTCTTTCCCTTTTCCGTCTAAAAAAAAAGAAATTTGGGGGCGAAAATGGAAAGTAAATAAGGAATATTTACAGCATGCTCGGCATCTGTTTTCTCACACAATATGGGCCTAACAAAAGGGTGTCCCCAAACCCCAAAACAAAATGGACTAATTTTAGGCCCAGCAGGTGTGTTATAGTAGGCCCAAAGGTTGGGGGATAAGTAATGTGGGAGGTAGTGGCAGTGACAACTCAATATGAAAAAAATGTAACCTGGTAAAACAGAAGAGAAGCACACACTCCGCCCTTTTGTAAGGAAAAGTCAAGAAAATTTTCTTTTTAGAGGCGGCTGTGCCAATGCCTCCCATTGGGCTGCGCACATTTTTCTACAACCATGAGATATCTTTCCTTATCCAAGTCAAAAATAGTCACCCAAAAATTTTCCAATGCTTTATAAAGGACTTAAAAAAAAAAAAAATAAATAATATGAACATAGATAATCTTATGTATATGCAATCTAAAAGTAATTTTCAAATTTACTATCTAAATTCATAAAACATGGCAATCCTTCCCATGCAAAATCGGGGGGTGCGCCCTTTGTCATTTTTTACCCTTAATTTTATATGTATTTGATAATGTGTACATTTTTCACAATAAACGTTTTTATCGATTTGATCTCCTCTCTCTCTCTCTCTCCCCTCTCTCTCTCTCTTCTCCTCTCTCTCTTCTCTCTCTTCTCCCCTTCTCTCTCTCTCTCTCTCTCTCCTCTCTCTCTCCCTCTCTCTCTCTCTCTCTCTCTCTCTCTCTCTCTCTTTTTTTATATATATATATATATATATATATATATATATATTATATTTATATATATATATATATTATATATATAATAATATATATTTTAGTTATATAGTTATTACAGTTTTCATAAATTTCAAATATTTACGATATGGTATATAATGAAACAATCATATTTATCTGTTTAAGTATTTGATGGGCAAAGGGAATCGTCGTGACTTCAAGGGGAAAATAAGTGATACTAAAGTTATTTCCCTTTAAAAAAGTAAAATAACTAGGATACCTAAACCGTCGTGATTTTGCATTCTTTTAAAACTTTTGTTGCCAAACCAATGATCTATTTAAAAGCATAAGACTTTTTCCTGCAAAAATTGACAGCAAAATAAATGAATGATAAAAAACTATAAAAAAAGAAAATCAAAAAAAGAAATAGATGAAAGTTTTGCAAAAACACTATGATGGATCAGACACTAGTAATTGTAGATGTTTTATTGGGAAAACAAATGCCGAAAAATTTTGTTTTAGATGAAAGAAGAGTGATGCTTTTGCCAGGATTACAATTTTTTTTTCAAAAAAACAATTTTTTATAGAAAAAATACAGATTACCACTGAAAAGTTATAAACCAAAATACTCGAACCCGAAAAAGTCAAAGGGTAAGGTACAAATTTTGTATAAAATCATTTATGTACTTTTCATTTCCGGTATCCTCACTCATCTCAAGGGGCCCGGTTTCCCTAGTCCGCTTCTACGGCCGCCGTTGCCGTTTACCGGGCCAACAATGACGTCACAAAAAGTCGACCACCCGAGCGGCCTGATTTTGGGGCCGTACAAAGTTTAAACAAGCACCTTCCGCCCGGCGGGGTCCCCTCGAGCGGGGGTGCAAAAATGTGCCCCGTTCAACAAAAGCCACTCAAACGTAGCGGTGAGATGGTGACGCATTTTTGGGGGGTGAACGGCAACGGCGGGGTAGAAGGGCTAGTGGGGAAACCGGCCTTTAGGCGAATTTTGGTGAGCATGCCATAAGCCTGGGTTGACTCCGTTGCTGCCCGCCAGAAAGCCCCATATGGTCGTGGCTCACCCGCTCACAGCTGATTTCCCGTAAAAAAAACGGTTTTTGGAACTGTCCCGATGGGAATTTTCGCTGAAACCCAACCCAGAACTTCGCCGATGTGGAATTTTACCCAACCTGGACCGTGGCAAACCCAACTTAAACCAATGATCAAGCCACTGTGTATTTCATCCCGAAGCAGAAAAAGAGGGGAAAACTGATTAAATGTAATTTTGGGTCCTTAATTCCCAAAAATTGCAGCCTCGACGACGGCGGCGCAAATTCGATCGGGACATTTTCCCGGGACAAAAAAAAAAACCCAATGACGAAAGTTACGGTCAAATGAAAGCCATCAAAAACAGAGTTTTGGGGGTAAATACATGAAATTTTTAAAATACTAAAACATGGGGGAAAAATATTTAAATACTAAATACTAAAAAAAACATTTTACGAATGTATTTAAATACTAAATACTAAATACATCAATTGTATTTAAATACACTTGTAAATACATTTTAAATATACACAAATTTTAACATGTCCGAAAAAATTGGATTTTCTTAGGATTTTCTTAGATTTTGGGTTTCCTTAAAAATTTCCTTCTCAGGCCTAAATTTCCTAAAAATAAGGAAATTTCCTTGAAAGCGGAAACACTGGTTCACTGTAACATCAGGGTTGCCAGATAGTTGGGCGGGTTTATGGCCAAATTAACTGATAAAAAGTATTTACATTTTTGTATTATGAGTATTTAAATACAATGTATTTAAATACTCATAAAAGTATTTAAATACTGTATTTAAATACATGACAACCAATGTATTTATAAATTCATTTCTAAATACACAAATGTATTTAAATACGTATTTAAATACAAATGTATTTAAATACTGCCCAGCTCTGTCAATAAATTACCATAACTGACTTTATTGTGAATGGATCACAACATTATATTATATCCTTCACATGAATGTTTTTTCTTGGTTATAATGGACAAGAACTGCGCGGTCGCTACCGCCGTTACCTCTTATGTTTTCTATATTTATTGTTGCTCAGTATACTGTACAATACTAATCCACTTCCACGTAACCTTTAAAACTTGTATATATAATATATATATATATATATATATATATATATATATATATATATATATATATATATATATATATATATATATATATATATATATATATATATTTTATATATATATATACACAGAGTTGGGCAGTATTCAAATACTTTATTGAGAATTTAATCACATTGTAGTATTCTTTTAGCCAGACACGGGTTACACCAAACACCAAATGCGCACACGAATTTATTTATGCGAGAAAATGCATACATTACAGGGGAGACGGACGCGCGAGCACAGAGCTGGGCACTAAATACATTGAATGTATTTAAATACTAAATACTAAATACATGGGAGAAATGTATTTAAATACTAAATACTAAATACATTTTAAGAATGTATTTAAATACTAAATACTAAATACATTTTAAGAATGTATTTAAATACTAAATACTAAATACCTCAATTGTATTTAAATACATTTGTAAATACATTTTAAATGTACTCAAATTGTAACATGTCCGAAAAAAAATGGATTTCCTTAGGATTTCCTTAGATTTTGGGTTTCCTTAGAAATTTCCTTCTCAGGCCTAAATTTCCTAAAAATATGGAAATATCCTTGCAAGCACTGGTTCACTGTAACCTCAGGATTGCCAGATAGTTGGGCGGGCTTATGGCCAAATTAACTGATAAAAAAGTATTTACATTTTTATATTATGAGTATTTAAATACAATGTATTTAAATACTCATAAATGTATTTCAATACTGTATTTAAATACATGACAACCAATGTATTTATAAATGCATTTATAAATACACAAATGTATTTAAATCCGTATTTAAATACAAATGTATTCAAATACTGCCCAGCTCTGCGTGAGCATCACAGAGCGGAGTGTGTTAGCTCTCTGTGATGGTATGTGGAAGACTTGACTTGCTCCCGCTCGCAAGGGCAGGAGCTGCGGGAAATTTGGGTCACCCCAGTCAGGTCAGTCACACCTAGCGTGGCGTGACCTTTAGGGTAATTAAGCAGCTGGCGTTGAGCCCAACATTGGGGTCACTACAACAATGTATTTAAATACTCCTAGCATAAAAATGTAAATACTTTTTTCTTAGTTAATTTGGCCATAAACCCGCCTAGCTATCTGGCAACCTGATGTTACAGTGAGCCAGTGTTTCCACTTCCAAGGAAATTTAATTATTTTAAGGAAATTTAGGCCTGATAAGGAAATTTCCAAGAAAACGCAAAATCTGAGGAAATCCTAGGGAAACCCAGTTTTTTCTAGACATTTCTAGAGATATGTAGATTAATTTAAATAGCCAGGTGAGGTTTTGTTTTTGTTTTGTTCTAATAAGGGAAATATACAATAGGAAAGTATCCTTTATCATTTATCAAGTATTTTGTATTGTTTATCATGAATTACTGAATACATGTTAAAATGTGTGTGCATTTAAAATGTATTTACGAATGTATTTAAATACAATTGATGTATTTAGTATTTAGTATTTAAATACATTCGTAAAATGTATTTAGTATTTGGTATTTAGATACATTTCTCCCATGTATTTATTATTTAAATACATTCAATGTATTTAGTGCCCAGCTCTGTTATATATATATATATATATTATATATATATATATATATATATATATATATAATATTATAATATATATATATATATATATATATATATATATATATATATATATATATATATATATATATATATATATATATATATATATATATATATATATATATATATATATATATTAGGGTTGTCCATAAAATAAAATTTCTTTGAAAACCTTGCCTAGTGAAGTTTTTCCCATTATTCTATCCATATTATGTCTAAAAATATTTTTTACACAATTTTAGGAAGTTATCCTGAGGTCCCTCAAAGCCCCAGAACACAAGTACCGCATTTTCCCTTTAAACCGCACATTTATTTGCTATTCAACATATGATAATTCAACATACTAGACACAGAAGAGTGACAATGACATGGAATCTATACCATACAACTTAGTTTTTAATGTCCCAAAACAGGGAGTGCTTAGGCAACTCAACAGGTTATGAATGGTGACCATAATTGACATATTTGTTAGAAATATGTCGTGTTTTGTTAGAAATATGTTAATAACGCGACACCCACGCTTCGGAAGTGTGGTTGTCCAATTGATGCTGCACAATTTCACATCAATTGTATGTAATGTTTGATAGAATTAAACTGTTGCACTGCTCTTTTTCAGCACAAAATGTCTACTAGAAGTGGCAAACAGAGACGGGTGAACGTCCCGACCAAGAGCTCACGGGTGGACGTCCCGACCAAGAGCACAGATGAAGATATGGCGCTGGTCACTCCGACAAGACATGTGACAAGAAAACAAACTGACTTTTGGCTGATTGGACATCCATCAGCATCAATAACTGGAGCCAAGTTGCCAGACTGCAGACAGGTCATGAAGTATGTCCTGTACCTCAGAACTGATGACGATAATATCAGAAACAAAGTAAAAAATGAAGAGATCGCTTACGAAGTGTTAGACAGTGTTGTTGTATTTTCGAACATGGCACGGATCAAAACAAAATACAGACAGAACTGCTTGTTTGATGTGATGAAACTATGGGAGGAGTGGCAAAGTTTGATGAAACATAAGGGGCGATCATCAGATCATGGTAACAGAAGAGCAAACTTTGTAGCACACTTAGACACTCTGTTCGTTATTGGTGCACCCGATGCCGTTGCCGAAATAATGAAATCAAGCCTTCTGTCAGCCAAGAAGAAACAGGAAGATGTTGACTTCTACTTAGATCAGAAACATGAGAGGAGAATTTGCATGGATGGGCCATCCATGCAATGTCTATAATTAATTACGTCTAACACGTAATTATAAAGTGGGGGAGAGCTGCCCCTTCACCCTCCCTCCCCCCCTAAACGAACCCCCTGAACCCCTCAAAAACATAATATGGTAAATATTACTATTCTAACATCTTTATAACCTAGCCTAACCTCACTATAACCTAGCCTAACCTCACTAATAACCTCCTAGAAAGACCCAAAAAAATTCATTACTAACCTTACCTCAATATAACCTAACCTAACCTGGTAAAATTCTAGTTTCCCGCAATTAAGTCTCATTAGGAGGTTATTGGTAAGGTTTGGTAAAGTTATAGTGAGGTTAGATTAGTAATATTATTTTGTGGGGTCCAGAGGATGGGGTCATTTAGGGGGGGCAGGGGGGTTGAAGGTGGCATCTTTCCCCCACTTTATATTTACGTGTTAGAGGTATCTGAAGGGATCTGTGAAGGTCTGGAGGGAAAAAAAACCACTAATAAGGGCGGGAAAGGACTCTAGAATTTTACCATGCACTAAACTGTGGAATATAACACAAAATAGCAGCTCCGTTCCGTTCGTTCTAGCCTCTGAGGCTTGTTTATAACTCTTGTTTATATATATTTGAACATTTATCATCTCTAAGATGTCACCACCCATTCCTACGTACCTTTATTAGTTTGTGTGCAGTAGATGTGGTCGATCCTCAGCCTGAGAAGCCTGTAAGAGCAGTAAATGTAGCGCCGCAGCCGCCCACTTCCACTGGTAAATATTGTTGAATATCGGCTTCGAGACAACGGGTGCGAGTGGCCAAAAGCTGACTGCCTGGCTACGATTCAGCCACCTAATAATTAACAATTATCCTTAATCCGAGCTTTGGACCCTACTTAAATCCTTCGGCCCGGCCATTCATATCACATCCACGTAATATATTATCATTGGGCCGAGTCAAGGAAGACTGTGTTGGGGCTGTACGAATTTATCAATAATTGGCCCGATATACAGTTCCCGCTGCAGGGCCGACATGGGCTTCATCCGATTTGCCGAAACCAGTCGCCCTGCCGCCGGTGCCGATAGGTACCCGACACAAGCCGACATAGGCCCGCATAGCCCATGTTTGCTGGGGTGTGCACACCGGCTCGATCTCGGCTGTGACGTTAAGCAACCTTTTATCTTCGCTACCTATTGTCCTTGGTCTTTGTAATATATTCAAATTGGTTGACCAAGACCTTTTATTTCCACCGCAATAATGGCATACATAGGAATTCAACTGATACGCTTTGTATGCAAACAGCAATTGATGAGCGTAAAGAAGACAGAAGTAAGTGAATCGTTCCAGAACCATGAGTCACATAAAACATAGATGGAAGCGTGAAGAGACAAGAAGATGCAGGTGAGAGCCAGGCAGGTCCATGGCCGAGGTGGTGCGTGGAGGACAGGAGGGGGCGGATTTTATAGGCCTTCTCTTTATTTTAGGGAGGGATGGGTTGATAGGGCTGATGTAGTTTTGAGAAGGGGGGAGGGTAAAGGGGATATGAACTTGTCCAATGAATTTCTCTCTCTCCTCTCTCCTCTCTCTCCTCCATCTCTCTCGCTCTCTCTCTCTCTCCTTTCTCTCTATCTCTCTCTCCTCTCTCTCTCTCTCTCTCTCTCTCTCTCTCTCTCTCTCTCTCTCTCTCTTCTCTCTCTCTCTCTCTCTCTCTCTCTCTCTCTCTCTCTCTCTCTCTCTCTCTCTCTCTCTCTCTCTCTCTCTCTCTCTCCTCCCTCTTCTCTCTCTCTCTCTCTCTCTCTCTCTCTCTCTCTCTCCTCTCTCTCTCTCTCTCTCTCTCTCTCTCTCTCTCTCTCTCTCTCTCTCTCTCTCTCTCTCTCTCTCACACACACACACACACACACACACACACACACACACACACTTATTACGTTGCTGTTTGATGGTGTTAGGGTGGGGGGAACCCTGCACCTCTGGACTGTGGGCCGTGTGGGACCGAGCAGCTCCGGTGACGCCCAACGCACTCCCGTCAATCAATCAGGGGGCCGCATGCGATTGAGTTACCTTGACCACTCTGGTAACACTTTGGTCGTGACAGTGCCGTTCGAATTGCTCTCCTCGCTGCCCTACGCCTCATAGGCTTCGCTACATCTAAATATCGATGATCGGGTGTTTTTTACAATTACTTCCTATTTTCTTAATTTTTTCCTTTCTTCGGGCCTTTAGAGCTTTTTAGATCAGTTTTCGAGAACGTGGTGTGTTATGGGGGCGGGCGGAAGGAGATTAGTGGATGTGGTTGGGCCGGCGATAAGTTGGTAAGCAGGGGCGGATTGGGTACCCTAAACTAGGGTACCTTTATAAGATTATATTTTACAGATTAAACATATTATACAGATTATGTTATACAGAGACCCTACCCTAAACCAAACCGGGACAGACACTTATATTATACCGGCCCTATCTTGCAAACTTCAGTCATGAAAACAATGTAGTACCCTGAATAAAAATGTATTACATTGATTCTATCTCAACTAGGTAAAAATAAATTTTTTGAGTAAACGGTATCAAACCAAAAAATATATCATATATACCACACTTGTATATCGGTTTCTATAGTTCTTGTATGAAAGTGCGTTTTCACAGTTTGAAAAGCTATTGAAGCAATAAGTCACAATAAGTCACAATAAGTCACAATAAGTTAACTAGATTCACGCAATAAACCCAGTCATTCACGAACCATTTTTCAAAACATTTCAATTCTAACCACCAAACTGGACTGGACATCAACACAGCTGCTAATCATCCAGCCACACAATCCACTTGTGACTTGACTATAAACATGCACATTTCTCATACTACCCATCAATATAGTTACTCATTTTGAAATTTACATGAGTCTTATCATTCATTATTATCATTTCATTCACATACATTAATTAGCGATTTCAATGTTCACCACCAGCTTTGGCTATCATCTTCTTTCACTGACCAACTTGGTGAACAAGCCTACAATTTTTCTATCCTCCAATACCTAGACCAGCTAGTGCAGCACCCTAGCTACCCGTATTCCTGACCGCCTTGGAGACACGCCTAACATTCATGACCTTTTCCTAACTACTTAACCCTTCTGTTTACTCTGTGAAACTGTTCCCTCCGTTGGGCTCTTCCGATCATAATCTTATCTCTGTAACCTGTCCTATCGCTCCGGTGCCTCCTCGGGACCCACCTAGGCGGAGGTGCTTCTGGCATTTCAACTCGGCTAAGTGGGAGGACCTAAGACTGATTTTCCATGTAATGATTATTGCCTCCATGTCAAAGAACCATCTCTTTGTACAGAACGCATAACTGAGTTCATTGTCGCTGGCATGGAGGCATAGCCTACATTCCACACACTTACTCTAATCCTAAAGCCCGTCAACTTAGGTTTAACTTTGTTTGCTCCCATGCTGTACAAGATAGAGAGGCGGCTCACAGACGGTACAGTTTGGGGAGGCGGTAGCGGAGTGGTTAGCGTCTCCGACTGGCGTTCTCGGTGACTCGAGTTCGATCCCCGAAGAAAACCAAAACCTTTCTGCACCGTCGAGTGGCTTAAGACCACCCACATGCCCTGCCCATCAACTCTACCTACGATTGAGAGGGCATCGCAGGACACAAGGGGGCGGCATGAGCCTCTAATCACAGGCATCACTATAATATCCTGCCTGCGCCACCACGGGCGAGTTTCTGCCCGTAATCATGCCAAATATTTCTTCAACTTACCAAAACTCCTTCATTCATAGAGAATGTCAACATTTTTTGGATCTAACTCCTCACGTGACTTCTGGCATCTAGCTAAAAACATCTCTAACAATGTTTATTTTCTTCATCTTTCGCTCCTATGTTTCTTCCAGATGGCTCCACAACTGTCTCATATATTTCTAAAGCTGAACTTTGTGCTCAAACTTTTGCTAAAAATTCCACTCTGGTTGATGAATTCCTCCTTCTCCTCCATCCTCTGACTATGTTATATGCCTGTTATTAAGATCCTTCGTAATGATCTTTTCTTTGCCGTTTTTGGCCTAGATCCTCGAAAGGTTTACGGTCCTGACGGAATCCCTCCTATTGTTCTCAAAAACTGTGCTTCTGTGCTAGCCCCTAACTGGTCAAACTTTTCCATCTTTGTCTAGCTACTTCCACATTTCTTTTTTACTGGAAATTTGCTCACATTCAACCTGTCCCTAAGAAGGGTGACCGTCCTAATCCTTCTAACTCCCATCCTATAGCTTTGACTTTTTGCCTTTCTAAAGTTTTTGAATCATTACTTAATAAGAAGATTCTTAAGCATCTCTCTGCTCACAATTTTCAATCTGATCGTCAGTGTGGTTTCCGTAAAGAGCGATCTGTTGGCGATCTTCTATAGCTTTGCTAACTAAATCTTGGTCATCCTCCTTTAAGGGTGTTGGTGAAACTTTTGCTGTTGCCCTTGCCATATCAAAAGCTTTTGATAGATTTGGCACAAATCCTTAATTTCTAAACTACCCTTATTCGGTTTATATATATATATATATATATATATATATTATATATATATATATATATATATAATATATATATATATATATATATATATATATTATATATATATATAATATATATATATATATATATATATATATATATAACATATCCTTCTATCTGCACCTTCATCTTAGATTTATTTTCTAACCATTCTATAGCAGCTACTGTAGACTGTCATTATTATTCTCCTAAGTCTATTAATAATGGTGTTCCTCAGGGTTCTGTCCTATCAATCACTCTTTCTATTGTTCATTAATGATCTTCTAAGTCTAACGCAATGCCCTATCCACTCCTTCGTTGATGATTATACCCTGCATTTTTCAACGTCGTTCATTAGGCGTCCAACTCAACAGGAACTAAGTGACTCACGGAGAGATGCCACAGGGCGCCTAACTTCTGACTTTTCTATAATTTATGATTGGGGCATAGCAAACCTAGCTTCTTATGTTCAATGACTCAAAAACCCAATTTATTCACCTATCTACTCGACAAAAAACTACCAGACAACTATCCCTTCTTCTTCAATGACACTCAACTGTCTTCTTCTACAATGAACATTCTTGGACTATTCTTTACTAAAAATTTGAACTGGAAATCTCACATCTCATCTCTTGCTAAAACAACTTCTAAGAAGTTAGCTGTCCTCTGGCGTCTGCGTCCGTTTTTTTCTCCCTCCCAGTTGCTTGCTCTGTACACGGACCTTATCTGCCCATGTATGGAGCATGTTTGAGGGGGATCCACTCAAACAGCTCTCCTCAACAGGGTATAATCAAAATCTTTTCGTCTCATCAACTTCCCTTTTCTGACTGACGGTCTTCAATCTTTAAATCATCGCCGCAATGTTGCTTCTCTTGCTATCATTTGTCGTTATTTTCATGCTCACTGCTCTTCTGAACTTGGAAACTCCATGCCTCCCCCTCTCCTGCGGCCGCGCAGCACAAGGCTTTCTACTCATTCTCATCCCTATTCTGTCCATCTTCCAATACAAGCGTTAACAAGTATCTTCACTCTTCCATGCCCTTCACTGGTAGACTCTTAAACACTCTTTATATTTCTATTCTTACACCTTCCTACGACATTTTTTTTCAAGAGAGGAGTAACGTATGAGCTGGGCAGTATTTACATACATATGTATTTAAATACGTATTTAAATACATTTGTGTATTTTGAACTGTATTTATGAATAAATTTGTTTGCACGTATTTATATACAGTATTCAAATACATTAATGAGTATTTAGATACATTTTATTTAAATACTCATAATATAAAAAATGTAAATACTTTTTTATCAGTTAACTTGGCCATAAACCCGCTCAACTATCTGGCAACCCTGATGTTACAGTGAACCAGTGTTTCCACTTCCAAGGAAATTTCCTTATTTTAAGGAAATTTAGGACTGAGAAGGAAATTTCTAAGTAAACGCAAAATCTAAGGAAATCCTAAGGAAATCCAGTTTTTTTCGGACATTTCTGGAGATAATTATGTTAGACTAAGTTAAATAGCCAGGTGAGCTGAAAATACACAATTCCAATAGGAAAGTATCCTTTATCATTTATCAAGCATTTTATATTGTTAATCATGAATTTATGAATATATATTAAAATGTGTGTGTATTTAAAATGTATTTACAAATGTATTTAAATACAATTGATGTATTTATAATTTAGTATATAAATACATTCGTAAAATGTATTTAGTATTTGGTATTTAGATACATTTCTACCATGTATTTAATATTTAAATACATTAGATGTATTTACTGCCCAGCTCTGCGTATAAGACACCGCCCGAACTAAATTGGCTCACCCCCCTTTCTATGTTCTCCTACAGTCTTCTTTATAGGGACTGGTAACTTAGCGGGCTTTTTTTTTTTTCCTTGACTAGTCCTTTGTGCTGTAAACAAAACAAAAAATCTTACATTACACGGAGGTGTGTGGCCCGTGGCAGGGGCGCCGAGAGAATTTAAATGTGCCGGGGCAGGACTTGTTCTGGCCCCCCCATTCCAGCAGTAGGTAAAGGTAGAGGTGGGGGCCATACGTACGTAAGGTGACTAGAGACCAGAGTCCCGCTTTTTCAGCGTCTGTCCCGCTTATTTAAATGTTAGTAAAATAACCCGCTTTTTTTATGTTTGTCCCGCTTTTTTGTGCTACTATATTACCCCTCTTCTAATGGAATACTGATATATTATTCAACTTTACTATTTCACCAGCTGGTAACTTTATGGTGTACTGGTGCCTTACCCTTACGTCCTATGATACAGGATCGAAGTTCGTTTGAGACGTGTCTCTCACAGTCACTCACCGTCCACCCCCGTGCTGCATATTCCCGTGTTTTGGAATAGTATGTGGTATAGGAATGTCGCTAGCCAATCACGGTTGTCCAAACTCGTGACGTCACATAGGGATGGAGCCAGAGCTGGGCAGTATCTAAATACATTTGTATTTAAATACGTATTTAAATACATTTGTGTATTTAGAAATGTATTTATAAATACATTGGTTGTCATGTATTTAAATACAGCATTTAAATACTTTTATGAGTATTTAAATACATTGCATTTAAATACTCATAATACAAAAATTTAAATACTTTTTTATCAGTTAATTTGGCCATAAACCCGCCCAACTATCTGGCAACCCCGATGTTACAGTGAACCAGTGTTTTCAGTTTAAAGGAAATTTCCTTATTATAAGGAAATTTAGGCCTGAGAAGGAAATATCTAAGGAAACCCAAAATATAATGAAATTCCTAAGGTAATCCATTTTTTTTGGACATGTTAACATTTGTGTGTATTTAAAATGTATCTACAAATGTATTTAAATACAATTGATGTATTTAGTATTTAAATACATTCGTAAAATGTATTTAGTATTTAAATACATTTCTCCCATGTATTTAGTATTTAGTATTTAAATACATTCAATGTATTTAGTGCCCAGCTCTGGATGGAGCTAACGTGATCGCTGGGTTATAATATGTTTTATTCACATATTTGCATTATTCCTATACCATTTATGCCTATTATTATACTGCTATATTATGCGAATTACGTCTATCTTATCACCACGAATGTCATGTTGGAGAGGTCCTACTAAGCAGCAAGACGGACTTCAGTTTTGCGAAAGGAAACTGATATGGCGAAACATAGGTTTTGCGGGAAAAGCCCTTCATAACTTCCTTTACAGCCTTTAAACCTTTCCTCATGACCTCATATTTTGTTTCACACCTTCAATACCTCTCCTCTCACCCCCTTAAAATAATCATTCAGACCCAATTTTTCTTTGCATAAGTATGTTGAATGTTCATTCAAAACACCTAATCCACAAAAAATATTTAATTTCCACGCCTTATTTCCGTAAATCACGACTTTTGTAAAAAGCGCGGGAAAAAAATCAGCCCTGTTCCAGCCGCCGCGCAAAACTTGCTGAGGACGCCACAAAAGGGCGACAATCTGCATCACACAACCTGCCTTCCCCCGACGCAAAAACCATCTCCACACATTTATCGTGGCCGTATCGGTCGGAAACGGGCGTGCTAAGCTCTCTGGAAAAGCACAGCTTTCTTGGTGCATCCATAAAGGATGCAAGTGTATGCCATATCGCAAAAAACAAATCTATCAGAAACACCCAAAATTCTTCAATTCATTTCTGTTTTCATATGCTTTTGGATTACCACGGAGGGGGGGACTGCCTTGGGTGGCGTCATCAAGTCATGGTGCGTCGTCTGCTAGTTGTCAGAAGTGTTTTGGAAGCTCGAGGAATTTGCAGTTTTTGATTGCGGATTATTATTATTTAAAACGGCTGACTGGATGCAAAAAGTGACAACATATTGTTGATGTATTCGATATGACTATGCATTATGACTGCATTAAATCAGGAATGATGAAATGGTCTGGATGATTACTTTAAACTTTCTCTCACCCCTCATGCCGTCCCTCACACCCGATATACCCTCCCTTACACCCTTCATACCTTGCCTCACACCTCTTAAACTTAACCTTTCATCCCTCAGTCCATCACCCTTTCATAATTTTGGCAAATACTACATTACCACAACATACAGATTCAACAGATTATAATCCTGCGATCGCTTCAGCTTCACCCCTATGTGACTTCACGAGTTTGGACAAGCGTGATTGGCTAGCGACATCCCTATACCACATACTATTCCAGAAGATGAGAATATGCCCCCCGGCGAGCCGGCGACGGTTCGTGTTTGATTAGCATGCCTTCGCGTGAGGCGCTGCCATGGTGTTTCACTGTCACTCGCTTTAGGGAAGGCATAGACTAGAGTTCAATTTTTTTTTATCACGATGTCAAAGAGAAAGTGTACAATCAATGAGCGTCTGCCGTCTGAATATCTGTTAATTTAGACATCAGACATTCCACAAATTAAAAATACATTCAAATGAACTGCTGACCATAAATAGTTTCATCCACGAGAGAGATAAGACATGATGCACAATTTGCACATGTGTAATTATAACAAAAATACATGAAAAGCAATAAACAAGCACTAAAATTATAATGATGTAAATTAGAAATACATTTAAATGCACTGTTGATCAGAAACATTTCATCCACTAGAGTGGATAACACGATATGATACACATACAACAAAAGCAATTACCAAGCACTAAATGGATAATAATATAAGCAAAATCATAAAACAATACATCAATATTACATAAGGAATACATATATAACACATTAATTTTACAAACAATGGGGCCTTCCTTGCTTTCCTCTTGGCAAAATTATGAAGCACAACATCAAAATCAAGAAATGTTGCAAGTTAAGACTCAATACTGAGTCTAACCAAGTCCACAATTCGTGCTTGGGTCATTGTTGTTCGTAGAATTTTATTTGACCAGCTTGAGTTTGCTGAATGAGCGCTCTGCAGAGGCGACAGTTGCAGGGATTGTTAGTAGAATGCGCAGGCTGACAGATACTTTTGGGAAGAGCCCTTCTAGTCTGCACTCTGTCAAGCAATTCAAAAGCTGCAATAGGCTAGTTGGTTCTGCCCAAAATTTAAGCGATGAACTGTTTGTAGGTGCCTCATTTCCACCACGAAAGCATGACTGATATCGGCAGGATTTTTATCTGCCGGTGATTTTGATTTAAGTGAGCTCATCTGCTGATATTGTTAGGTACTTCCATAAGAAACTGAAGTTTTTAGAAATATTCTTGGCAGCTTTGAATCTAACAGTCAGTCAGCCAATTTAATTATATTATTCAATAATATATAGAACACAGACTTTCTGAAAAACGCTTCTTCAGGTGACTCATCTGCTTCATTTTGTTCTTATAATTTTTTATCTGCTGTGTCATCACCATCATCATGAAATCTTTTGCGTTTAGGTCCAGCTGGTTTACCACGACCATGATACAGTTTCAGCGTGATGTTCAGGTTTGAAGCAACTAGCTTTGCTTCATTCCACATAGCTTTCCAGTTATTTCGGAGATCTGTCAGTTCTAGAAGCAAAACCTCTATGTTTGATGGATCCTATGGGCCCATCAAGGCCTCAATGGGCCCCCCCAGGACCCCATGGGCCCCGGGGTAAATGCCCCGGCAGACCCCCTCTCGGTGGTCCTGGCCCGTGGTGCCATGAAACAGTACAGTTTGTTGTGGACCAGGAGGGTTTGATGGCCAAGCTAGCTGTCTCAACGTCAACGATCTCCTATAAATGCGCTATAATTCATTGGAGTTATATTATTATACACCCATGCTAGAGACAGTTGATCTCTCTTTCTCTCTCTCTTATAAATTGCTTCATAAAATATTGTACCTATGATTTCGTACCAAGAATATAACCAGGCTATAATCCTGATAGCTACTAGCTTGTCAAGCTTACTCGAGTCTGGCCGCCGGGCCTTGGCGCCGGCGGCCCTCAGACCCATTGAAAAAATTGACCCACCGGTGTCGCGTTCCCAGCAGTCTGTGTATTCCGTGCAGTCCACCTTTGTTTACCAACAAAAGAAAACGCGATTGGCGCATGCGTGAAGGCAAATATTTACTAACATGACTTGTTGATCAACAAAGGCATTCCCAGGCGTCTTACGACAACCAGTCTTTGTTTACCAAGAAAAGGGGGGGGGGGCGAACTGCGTATGCGCGGAGGCGAAAGTTTACAAACACAGACTTGTTATCAGCTAAGGCATTTGCAGACGTCCTCCGACAATATGGCTAAAGATTTACAGGAAAGATTATGATGCACATCAAAATAGTTTTGTTTTTAAATTAGCAAGATGCTGTATCCCGTAAATTTACTCATGAATCACTGCATAAAAGCTATTTTAATGGTCCTTCACTTCAGTATTACAAATACAGAGCGCATTATTCGATTCATGAATGTTTTTCCTATGAAATAATCAAACAATATGCCCTCCTCTGCTTGAGAACCCTTTTTGGACATTCTGGAACACGCGACAAGATGCGTAGGCCTACACGGTACCGTGTTGTAATGCCCGGTTTAAGACTCCCTACTTAGTCACTCGTTTCTGTCACCAAAACCCTTTGTATACGATATTTCCAGAAATTATTATTAATATAAACTTTAATGGGTTAATACTACTAGAGTATAAGTGACATCCCTATATAAATAATCTAAATTATTATTTTTAGTTGTTTTCACAAGAAAAGCTTAGATGGGGGTAAATCATTAATAATTGCGCCAACGTATATAAATATTATGCCACTTGTAGTCCTCCCCATGGTAATAAAACGAGTAGTTCCTTAGTGTAGTTTTCAGGAGGACTCAATAATACCACTTTTTCATACACCGAGAATGTCAGCAATAGTTTATTATTATCTTTGTTGTCCATAGTTAAGTATAAAATCCCTTAAGCCGCGGTCACACGAGCACTTTTTTCCGGCAATATTCAGCCAGCAAGACAAATCCGGCTCAAACTCGGCTAATTTTGTCAACTTTGTGGGAAGACGAACCTGCTCGTGTTATTGGAATTATATTGCCGAGCTTTGGCTAAATTCAAACCGTGAAACCAGAGGTGGGCGAGAGCGATACTTAGTGCGATACTGTGATACTGCGATACTATCGCACCGCCAAAAAAGTATCGCAGTATCGCAAAGCATTCAAAGTAGCGGAGTATAAGTATCGCAACTCAAGTATCGCTTAAATTTCCCGCAATACTTTAAAAGACGACCTTAAACAAAAGTTTTTCAGCGGCAATGTGCATAGATTTGGCGCCTTACTGTCATAACAGCTTTCTAGCACACAGAACATTTCGTCATTTATCGATTCACGATCGCACTAATCGCACAACGTCAAATTTTTTTCTTTTAATATAACTACATTAGTAACATTACATACCTAGGAAAGTGCATTATGCAATGTTTTTCTACACTTCAAATAAACTGCATGTATCTCAGCTTAAAAAACAACGTACAAACATCAAAATAAAAGAGGATGCCTTATTTACGTGGAATATAGTGCCTTCACTCTACTTACACACGTAACACCTAACAAAATACCTACTGTATATATATTTTTATTTATTTAACGATGTTAAATAAACCTAATTCCATGTCTGTATGCATAGGATGCAGTCGTTTATTTATCTATTGTTTCACTTATAAGATTCGTTTCGTCCATACTTGTTTGTTTACATTCGAATTTGCGCGGATCGTCGATGTTTTCAACTTGTTGT
>JACEEZ010020309.1:27500-39778 GCA_016584305.1 Chionoecetes opilio
ATACGGCTTGGCTCCCGCGCCGATTAAAAAGAGAAGCCAAAATTGGCGTTAAAACTCGGCTAGCTTTGTGAAGAAAGTCCATGTGACCAAAACTCGGCAAGATATTGCCTTGGCTAAATATTGCCCGCTGAATATTGCCGGAAAAAGTGCTCGTGTGACCGCGGCTTAATGGTAGCCAAAATACAAAGGAAATTACGTTCTGGGCGTCAAGGGGTTAAAGTTCTAAGGGACTTTGAAGTGGTAGACAGTGAAGACTACTTGATAAAGGGTTGGGAAGAAGCATTAGGTACAAAGTTAAGAAAGACCAGATGGTTAATCAATGTTAGAAATACACCTTTCCAACCACAAGTATTCATTTCTTGAAAAAAGTGGCCCTGGAAGAAATGAAAGCAGTTACATTTACTGATGCAAATACAAGTCGTTTATGCATCATTGTTGTAGGTGTTTGCTATACGTATATTTAAAAGCTGATGCACCAGGAAAGCAGTCAACATTATACAAAAACAAATTACTTCTTCATTTCCTCTATAAAAAACAAATTACTTCTTCATTTGCTCTATAAAAAAACTAATTACTTCTTCATTTCCTCTATAAAAAACAAATTACTTCTTCATTTCCTCTATAAAAAACAAATTACTTCTTCATTTGCTCTATAAAAACTAATTACTTCTTCATTTCCTCTATAAAAACAAAGTACTTCTTCATTTCCTCTATAAAAAACAAATTACTTCTTCATTTCCTCTATAAAAAACAAATTACTTCTTCATTTGCTCTATAAAAACTAATTACTTCTTCATTTCCTCAAAAAAAAAAAAAATTATTCTCTTCAATTTCTCTCTATAAAAAACAATTACATTCCTTTTATCATTTCTCTATAAAAAACAAATTATTTTGGGCCCACCCAACCCGGGGGTAACGGGGAAAGGGACGGAAGGGGGGGGGGGGGGGTCCCCAACAAGGGGGCTTTTTTTTCCCCCCCCCAAAAAAAAATTAAAAACACTTTTGATATTAAAACCCATTACTCCAGATCTTTCCTTTCCTAATAAAATCGTCTGTTGTTAGCCATAAAACTAGAAAAAGAAAATTTTAATAGATACCAAATAAAGCTAGTGGACAAGGATATTAAAAGGTCAGATCATAAAACATTGCATAAATTATTAAAAATGTCTATTGGTCCCCAAATTACAATGAAAAAATTACTTTCTGGGCCTCAAGGGGTTAAAAAACAGGTGCAGTGAGCCAAGATATGGACATCCCACTTGAGAGATGCTTGGGAAAGATTTACCTCAACGAAAATTTACTATTTCACTGGTAGTTTAGGTTTTTTAAGCTACTAATATTAGAGATAAGGAAAAAAAAGGGCTTTTTGTATTACGTTTAAAGAAGTTGTACTTTGTTTCCCCCCTTCACGTCAGTTTTTCCTTTTGCTTTTTAAAGATCGCTGTTGTCAGTGAAAATTCGATGAAGCTAATATACTTAATAAAAAGTGGGAAGGATACTAAACGGTCAGATGTATAAAATATTGCTTAAATTAATTAAAATATACAAAACCCGCAGCACACGAGAAACTTTTCCGTAAAATTCAGGGGAAAATTTTCAGTAAAGGAAATTTCCCTTGCCGTTTTTTGGTCACACGGACTTTTCACAGAGGTAGCCGATTTTTAATGGCAATTTCTATCGTATCTGAAAAAGGGTTTTTTTTGGAAAAATAGGGAAAAAATGGGGGAAAATGGTTCACAAAAGGGTGGGAATGTTTGAAATGGTTTCTTGGTTTGGAAGGCGTCAGAATCAAAAAATCAAACATTAAACCCATCAAATGATCAACAAAAGTTGGTCCATTCATACCCCTAAAAATTTCAGTTTTAATAGACAGTCAAAAAAAAAAAAATAGAAAACCATCCCAAAACATGAAATTTTCCCCAAAGTGATTATATCCTTAAAATGTTAAAAAAAAGTACAAGAATGACAAGATTCACAATTCGTCTTGTAATCGTTCTTGCCATTTTGAGCTTTTTTATTCAGCTTTGTATTTGAATTAGAGCGTGCATTAAAAATAATGTAAATAATATGCGGGTGGGGGAATTTCCGGGAAAATTTTCAGCCAAGAACACCAACATTTTTCGTCTTGACTTTTTTCGGCAATTTTACCCGATTTTTGAGGGGGGTTTGGCTTGCTGGTGAATATTGCCGGAAAAAGTGTCGTGTGCCGGGCGCACCAAGCGCTTTTCCGGCAATTTTTCACCCGGCAAGACAATGCGGTTCAAATTTGGCAAAATTTCCCCGATTTTGAGTCAAGCCCAAATTTGGAGTTTTTGCGTTTTTTGGGCTTAAACCAAACGTGGAAAAATACCACCCCTTTCGATATTTTTGAATTCAGTGTTAATGAGGCCTTAATTTCAAAGTACAGAAGGTTAAAAAGCAAAAAAATAGGGCAAGAACCAATTTCATATTTTCAAGCATATACGCCAAGGAAACCCCGTGAAAAAGGTGTAAAAAAGTTAGTAGGTTTTTTTCTGTGAGTAAGGATGGTTTCCATTTTCTTTTTTGGTGTCTACCTTTTTGGGGGAAAAATATGGGCAATCTATTTTTGCTCACTGATTGCCCCAAAAACATTTTCCCGTTTTTTCCCCATTTTTCTTCCTTTTTATCCCTTTTTTCAAAGACGCTTCTTCAATACGGCTTGGCTCCCGCGCCGTTTAAAAAAAAGGGGAACCCCAAAATTGGCTTTTAAAAACCGGCTAGCTTTGTGAAGAAAGTCCATGTGACCAAAAAATCGGCAAGATATTGCCTTGGCTAAATTTTGCCCGCTGAAATTGCCGGAAAAAGTGCTGTGTGACCGCGGCTTAATGGTAGCCAAAATAAAAAGGGAAAAATTACTTTCTGGGGTCAAGGGGTTAAAGTTCAAAGGGACTTTGAAGTGGTAGAAGGAAGACTACTTGAAAAAAAGGGGTTTGGGGAAGAAGCATTAGGTCAAATTTTAAGAAAGACCAGAGGGTTTTAATCAATTTTTAAAAAATTACACTTTCCCAAACCCACAAGTATTCATTTCTTGAAAAAGTGGCCCTGGAAAAAAAGAAAGCAGTTACATTTACTGATGCAAATACAAGCGTTTATGCATCATTGTTGTAGGTGTTTGTTTAAAAAAGAAATTTAAAAAAAGCTGATCCCCACCAAAAGCAGTAAACAATTATACAAAAAAAAAATTTTACTTCTTCTTTTCCCTCTATAAAAAAACAAATTACTTCTTCATTTTCAAAAAAAAAAAAAATTTTAATTACTTCTTCATTTCCTCAAAAAAAAAATTTATTTTCTTCATTTCCTCTAAAAAAAAACAAATTACTTCTTCATTTTTGCTCATAAAAACTAATTACCCTTCTTCATTTCCTCATAAAAAAAAATACTTCTTTTTTCCCTCTATAAAAAAAAAAATTTTTAAAAACTCTTCATTTCCTCTAAAAAAAAAACCAAAAAAAATTACTTCTTCATTTCTCTAAAAAAACAATTCCCTTTCCCTTTTCAATTTCCTTATAAAAAAAAAACAAATTAAATTCTTTTTTTTTTTCCCCCTATAAAAAAAACAAATTACTTTCATTCCTTATAAAAAAAACAAATACTTCTTATTTCCTTTTATTAAAAAACAAATTACTTTTCATTTTCCTTTATAAAAAACAAATTACTTTTTTCATTTCCTCTATAAAAAAAAACTAAATTTTTACTTTTTCATTTCCCTATAAAAACAAATTTTTCATTCCTTAAAAAAACTTCTTTTATTTCCTTTAAAAAACTTCTTTTTTTTCCTTATAAAAAAACTTTATTTTTAAAAAGAAAAATTACTTTTCTTTTTTATTTCCTTTTTAAAAAAAAAAATTCTTTTTTTCCTTTTAAAAAAAAATTTACTTCTTTCATTTCCCCTTTAAAAAAAATTTTAATTCGGTTGAATTTTGTGTTGGGGGGGGGGTGGGTAGATACTTTCTGTGTTGGGGGGGGGGGGGGGAGATACTCTTCTGTGTTGGGGTTTTACTGTGTGGGGGAGGGGGAGGGTAGATACTTTTCTGTGTTGGGGTTTTACTTGTGTTGGGGAGGGGGTGGGTAGATACTCTTCTTTTTTTGTTGGGGGGGGATTTATGGTGGGGGAGGGGGTGGGTAGTACTTTCTGTGTTGGGGATTACTTGTGTGGGGGGAAGGGGGTGGGTGGGAACCTTCTGGTGAGGGAAATTTACGGTGGGGGAGGGGGGGGGGGAGAACTCCTGTTTTGGGGAACTTTTGGGGGGGGGGGGGGAGAACCCTGGGGGGTTTATTGTTGGGGATTTTAAACGTTCTGTGTTGGGGATTTACTTGTGTGGGGGGGGGGGAAATAGTATCTTCTTTTGGGGGATTTTTTTGGGGGGGAGGGGGGAGGGTAGAAAACAGTCTTGTTGGGTTTTATTGTTGGGGGGGAGGGGATAATAAGTTCGTGTTGGGGTTATTGGTGGGGAAGGGGAATAATACTCTTCTGGGTTTGGGGGATTTTTTGGGTGGGGGGGGGGGGGGGTAGTACTCCGGTTGGGGAACTGTGGGGGGAGGGGGTGGGTAATTACATCTGTTTGGGGGAGGGGGTGGGTGTTACTCTTCTTTGGGGGGGTTTAAAATTGGTTAAGGGGGGAATACAGTTTTTTGGGGGGGATTACTTTTGTTGGGGAGGGGGGTAATCCCCTTCTGTGTTGGGGATTTTTTTTGTTTTGGGGAGGGGGTGGGTGAACCCGGTGGGGGATTTATTTTGGGGGGGGAGGGGGGGTAGTCATTCTTTTTGGGGTTTTGTGGGGGGGGGGGGGGAGTACTCCTGGGGGGATTTACTTGTTGGGGGGGGGGGGTATACATTTTCTGTGTTTTTTACTTTTGGGGAAGGGGGGGGTAGATTACTCTTCTTTTGGGGGTTTTCTTTGTGGGGGAGGGGTATAGTACTCCTTTTTGGGGGATTTATTGGGTTGGGGGGGGGGTGGGATTGCCATTCTGTGCGGGAAATTTTTTGTTGGGGGGAAGGGGTTTGGTTAGATATTCTTTTTGGGGGGATTTTTTGGGGGGGAGGGGGGGGGTAGTACTCCTGGGGGGGGGTTTTTCTTGGTGGGGGAGGGGGGGGGTTAATACTCTTCTTGTGGGGTTTTACTTGTGTTGGGGAGGGGGTTAATACATTCGGTTGGGGATTTTACTTGAACATAAGATTCATATTGGGGTTCCCGGGGAGGGTGGTTTCTCGGGAGGGAACCCCCCCCTTTGAGGGGTGAGGGGGGATCACCCAGATGGGAGGAAGGGCGCAAGGGGAAGGGAGAGGAGGGCATCCCCCCCCCAGTGCCCCGCCCCCCAAACCCCCAAATGCCAGGGGGGGGTGGCGGACAAGGGGGGGGTTTATTTAAACTTGTTTTATTGCATCTTTTCTACACTGTTCATCCTGTGTTTTCACCTATTTGAGCCCCTTTTCCATAAGCCCAGTGCTGTTTTAAAGATAAGCCCCCCCAAATAATACGTACTCTTTATTGTATTTCTGTAGGTCGTACAGAATGATGAGAAATCAGGCACACCCCCGTAACGTATTATTTTGTATTGTCCAAAAGTCTTTGTATTGTCCTTGTAACTATAAGTTCAGGTGATATGCTATGAATTGTAAGTTATGTAACTTTGAAAACAATACACATACACACATGTACCTCTTACGTATATGTATTTCTGCATAGGTATGATGTTCAGTCGTAAAACATCCCCCACAGGTCTGGAGGAAAAAAGTGCGGAGCCTGGAGGGGCAGCGGGAGGGGAGGGCGGGGGGTGAGGGGGAGCTGCAGGCCCCCATGGAGAAGTTTCAGGCGGAAGAGAGGAGGCGGCGATAGCGGGTGTAGTGTGGCAGCCTGGAGGACCTGGAGAGGCACTGCGCCGGGAAATTTACAAAGGAAACAAAGGAAACACAAACAGTAACAGACCGATAGGTCCTTACAAGATTTTTTTAAACATACTACACAAAATAGATAATAAGAGAGAAAGGATAGGAAGTAGAGGTCCTCCCCACCCCCCCATCCTCCACCCGAACTGGCCGGGGAAAAGAATGTACCATGCAAATAGAAAAACTGATGGAAATTTGTGAGGAAAATTGAAAGCTGTAATCTAGGTAATATATAGTTTGTGGGGGAGGTTTTGTGTTGATAGATAGGCAGTTTTGTGTGTTTTGTTTGGTGTGAACACAGTGTGGAGGTTAAGGGTGGGCGGCAGCCCTTTCCTGGCCCCTTTCTTGGGAGGCAGAGTCAATAGGCCCCCGCTCCCTTCAAAACCATGCGGACTGGTACTTTCCATTAGGACGCCCTAACTCAATGCCTTTCCCGCCCACAGTGAACCCCCGGTACCTTAAATCCCCAATGGTGGCACTAATGTCAGGACCCTAACTGAACCCCCGCCCTCAAGGTGGAGTAGTTGGTAACCGTTTAACTCGGGGCTTTTGTGTGTTAGGGTCTAATGTAGTGTTGGTTGTAGGGCTCAGTGGGAAGTTCAGGGGGGTCGACAGCCTTCCTGGCGCTTTTTTTGGGAGGCAGCAGTCAAAAGGCCCCAGCTCCGTTTCAATCCCCTGCGGTAGTGCACTTTCCAAGTAGGGACGCCGTGAATTCAATGCCCCTGCAGCAGTGACCCCGGAATAAATCCCGATGGGGGTCACTAACTGACAGGGCCCTTAGAACACGCCGTCCAGGTCAAAAGTTTAGTAGTGACCGTTTACCGGGGGGTCTGAGACGTTTTGGGAGGGGTTGTGTAGACGGACTCCAAACATTTTTCGCAATGAGAGAAGTTCAGAGGCCCCGCGAGAAAATTTATTATTCCCAGATAAAAAGTGAAACCGGGGGTTTGATATGAAATTTTTTCGAGGCGACTTTTAAATGATTCATTGTATTTTTGGGTTTTCTCGGAGGGCAGCCCATTCCATACGTTTTCAAATTTTCGTTTCGTTTTTTGTGAAGAAGTACTTTGCTTCGTTTGTTACAAAAACCCTTTCCCGCTTATTTTTAAAACCGTTGTTTCTAATTTAGCTTACCGTCAGCGTGAAAAAATTTTTGGGGACTACGTTCGTAAATCCGTTGAGTTTTTAAAAACTTCGATGGGTCACCCCTTTTTCCTTCGTTTTGTTTGTGGGAAAAAGTTAAGTTCTTTGAGCCGATTTTCGTACGATTATTCGCAATTAGGTTTTATTTGGTTACTCTGCGCTGTATTTTTTTAGTTTTTCTCGTCCTTTTATAATAAGGTGACCCGAAAATGCCACATATTTTAGATGGGGGCGAACAAGCGAGTAAAAAAAAGTAGTAAACTTTTTAGATTTTTAAACGAAATTTGTCCAATAAAACCAACCAAATTTATTTGCAGTTTTTACTACCTCTATTAAATTTGGTTTTTCGGTTTTTAGATCTTTCGAGATTTTTAACGCCCAAATCTTTTTTTTTATAACACTTGTTAGTTGGGAAATCGTTCATCAGTAAAATTTATGGGGGTTGTTTTCCAAATGTAGACATGACATTTTTCAAAGGTTTAAATTTATTTTCCATGTTTTGACCATTTGTTAGGGTTTAAGTGTTTTTATGAGTTTTCGGAGATTCTTAGAGGCTATGTTTTTGATTTCTTCATCAGCAAATTTTGATATCCTGCATGTGATTCCCTCGTCAATGTCATTTATGTATATAAGAACGGATAGGTCGAGAATGATCCCTTTGGGGAACACCACTATTTAAGGGGCCAGTCAGAAAAATTTCCATTTATTACCCCCCTTGTTTCGATTTTTACAGCCCGTTTTCTATCCAAATTTTAAAGAGGCCCGTTTTCATGAGCTTTTACTTTTTTAATGAGACGCTTGAGGAACTTTGCGAACGCTTTTTGAAAATCGAGGTTTAAAATACGTCTACTGCCCCCGTGTTGTCGTACATTTGAATACATATTTTTAAAAATCAAGTAAGTTTGAGAGGGATAGCGTTTATTTCTGAATCAATGCTGCGGGCTTTGATTAGTCATTTTTTTTAAGAATTAACGATTTTTTCTCTTATGATGGATTCCATTTTTTTTCCCGCAATGAGTTTTAAAATGATTGGGCGATAGTTTCCGGGCTGCGACTTGCTTTCCCTTTTTTTAAAAAGGGGGTGACATTTTCTAGTTCATTCGCACGGACATTTCCGGTGAGTAAAGACTTTTTAAAAAATGGAAATGGTTTTTTATTTCGTTCTTTGCTTTTTTAAAGGGGGGCGAAATTTTTTCAGGACCAGGAGCTTTTTTTATCTCCATGTTATTTATCGCGAGCAAAATGTCAATTTCCGAAAGGTAATGAGTGAGGCAAGTACCCTTTTTTTTGGGTTTTCGGGGGGGTTGATTTTGCGTGTTTCACTGTGAAGACTGAGCAAAAAAGTTATTTTAGAGACCGCCATAGAACTCATTTTTGTGGTTCGCCATTTCCCTTTCCAACGGTCCCATGGTTGACTCATTACTTTTTTCCTTTAAAAAAGCGTAGAATTCTTTTGGGGGTTTATTTTCTCATTTCGGCAATACGTATTCAAAAATTTTCTTGCTTGTTAATAGTTTTTTGTATTCGTTAATTTGTCGTGATCGCGTTTGTCGTTTCATTTGGTTTCTAGTGTTTTTTAAAAGCACGCTTTTTAGCTGCAAGGTGTTCCCCCGATTTTGCGGGTCCCCCATTTCGGTTTTAAGTTTTGAAAAGAGCCATATCGCATCGGTATTGAGGATTGTATTTTAAGTTAGCTTTCCCGGGGAATTTATGCCCGCTACATTTATGTCGTTACTTTCGAGATAACATTTTCCCAAAGTGTTCGTTAAAATTTTTTTTAGTTTTCTGAAGTTGCCTTTTGATAATCAAGAACTTTTTCTTTTCTTTTGATTCCTTGTCTTACTGATGTAATACTGAAAGTAATCGCCGGTGGGGAAATGCTACAAATTCGGATCCGAGTTAAGTTACTGACAAGATTTTCGTTAGTTGTGAAAAAAGATCTAGAATATTTTTGCCTCTCGTTTGGGGATCCCGGTTGGGATAAAGCACTTTCTTTGGGGATTTTAATAGAGAGTGTGCCCGAAAATTGTTGTAAAGGGGCCGCCCAAACTAGTAACGGGAAATTAAAATCACGAAAAATTTCCTTTCGTTTTGAGAACTAATTTTCCCAAAATTTTTCATAAGTTTTTTTATGTTTTGTTTTTAGCGGAGGTCGATAAAAAAGGCCTACTACTTTTGAGAATGACGATTTTGTTTTAAAGAAAATTACATTATGTTATCAGTTTCGTGTTTTGATATACAAGGGATGAAGGCAGGACTTGATAATAATAATTTTCACTCCTCCTGCTCTTCGTAGTCTTTAACTTTAAAAATTATACCCTGTATCGCAAATTAGCCAAAAAATCTTTTTGTTTTGTATCTATCCATGACTCTGAAATTCCCATGAGTCGTTTGTTTGAATAAACTAGTCCTTAGATCAGAAATTTGTTTCTATAAAACGGGCATTAAAAAATAACAAGCTTTATATCGGGATGGGTAGTTGGGGCTTTGCGGGAACTAAATTTGGTGCTTTGAGTGAAGAGAACTTAATTGCGGGAAAGGCTTAGGTGTTTTCGGAACCTCACTGTGGGAGTTTTTTTATTGTAGTTAGTTACCCCGTCATTTTTGTAGCTACCGAGTCGTCAGAACCAATGAATTTTAAGTGGAGACCATCGTTTTGGGGGAGAAACGGTTGTTTTAAAAAAAAGGCCCTAAGTTTTATATTAATCCTTCTTCTTTACAGGATTTTCGAGACGATTGTTTGTGTGAAGGCCTTGTGTAGAAATGTTTTTCCGCATTTATTCTCGGAAGAATACCAGATAGATGATTTACTAGATTTTTTTCTTTTTAAATTTTTTCATCATTTTTGATATTTTTAAGGAGGGCCTCTGATTGGTTTTTTTTACGTCATTGTTCCCGCGTGAATAAATTTAGGGTGTTTTGGCGGGTATTTGTTTTTAAAAAATCGCAGGCTTTTTATGTTTTTAGGGACGTTTGGAATGCAGTGCCTCTTTTTGTTGGGGATCACGACCACAGAATTTCCCCTAGCTGATCACAAAGATTGAGTCCCCGATCAGTTTGACGTCCTTTTCTAGGACGTTTCGGGAAAGATTTCGAATTGTTATAGGTAGTGATGGGGGGTTGCTTTTTATCAATGGCTGTTTTACCCCGTCTACAAGGGTGAATGGGAAGGGAGGAGGAGGGGGGGGGGAGGAGGAGGAGGGGAGGAGGAGGAGGTAGGGGTTTTGGGGGAAGAGGAGGGGGAGGAAGAGGAGGGGGAAGGGGGGATGGGGAAAGGGAGGGGGGGAGGAGGAGGAAGGGGGGGAGGAGGAGGAGGAGGAGGGGGGGAGGAGGAGGAGGGGAGGAGGGGAGGAGGGGGGGGTGGAGAGTGGGAGGCGGAGGGGAGGGGGTGGGGTTTTGGAGGGAGGGAGGAGAAATTACGGTGTGGAAAGGGGGGGAGTCAGATCCTAAGTCCCGGTGTTAAGGGGAGAGCAGGTCAAAGGCGAGGAAAAAAGTGGGTCAGGTCAACAGGCGGGGGAAAGGAATTTTGTAGGTCAACAGGCGGGAAGGGAGTGTAGGCAGGTTTGGATTTAGGGGCACGTTATCCCGAGACGGTGCTCTGCATGAAAATTTTTATAATATCTGAAACTTTTCGAAGTTTTGCGTTCATAACACATAAGCGGCATTTACCTGTTACCCAGATTCAAAATATTGCTTGGCAAACCTACCTTGCAGTGGACATAAGGGCAAGGAGAGGGATGGTAGCGGAGAGGAAATTCCCTTTAAGGGATTATAGGTTTTTTTTGGGGGGCAGCTTTTTTAGGGGTTTAAAAGGAACTTTGCTATAAAAATTTATCCTATCAAGTTTAACACTGGGTTTTTGGTATGAATTACATGAATTGTATACTCTCTAATTAGGTCGTAAAGGAGTAAAAAAAGAAAGGCTATAAATTAAGGCAAATTTTTAAAATATGGGACACTCAGCGTTTTTGGGTGAGGTGCAGGGTGAGGTGCAGGGCTGGGAGCGAGGTGAGGGCACGTCTGTACAGGACACACACACAGTGGTGAGTGAAGGGAGAGGGAGAGGGAGAGGGAGAGGGAGAGCGCCGCCGCGTCCCGCCAGGAGCTGCACCGCTGGCAGGCCGAGGCGCAGGTACTGAAGGCCCTCAACGCCGACCTCCGCCAGAACCTCCAGAAGCTGGCCGACAAGTAAGGCTCCTGTAACAGTTGTAGAACAGAAACTACTATACTACTACTACTACTACTACTACTACTACTACTACTACTACTACTACTACTACTACTACTACTACTACTATTACTATTACTATTACTACTACTACTACTACTACTACTACTACTACTACTATTTTTATATTACTTATATTTACAGGAACTACCTTGTGTAGGTCTCGCGTCCTCTTGTAGCTTTCTTATGTTCTTATGTTCTTAACAGTTCAGGGCTTGAGGAGGAAGGCTAGTGACGGCATTACAGCTTAACATGGTACAGGTTGGAGGGCGCCATAGCAACACCACCAAACCCTACCTTCTCAGTGTTCCAGTGTTGTATTTACAGGAACTACCTTGTGTAGGTCTCGCGGCCTCGTGTAGCTTCCTTATTTTCTTATGTTCTTATGTTCTTATGCTCTTATGCTCTTATGTTCTTATGCTCTTATGTTCTTATGCTCTTATGTTCTTATGTTCTTATGCTCTTATGTTCTTATGCTCTTATGTTCTTATGTTCTTATGTTCTTATGCTCTTATGTTCTTATGCTCTTATGCTCTTATGCTCTTATGCTCTTATGTTCTTATGCTCTTATGCTCTTATGCTCTTATGTATGTCCCGCAGAGTGAGTGAGGTGCAGGGGCAGTGTGAGGCAGCCAAGGGTGAGGCGCAGAGGGAGCAGAGTGACAGGGTGAGGATGGCGGCAGACCTCCGAGCGGCCCACCAGGAGGAGGCTGAGCGGCTGAAGGGCCGGATCGCCACCCAGGAGGCCTACCTGGCAGACAAGAGTGCCAAGTACCTGGAGGACAGCAGTCTGCTCCGCCAGGTGAGTGGTATGGGAATGGACTCAGTAGACAGTTGGTTAGTGCGGAGTCAATATGGGGGCTTAACTCCTTCAGTCCAGATCTTTCCTGTGCTATATAAAATTGTCTGTTGTTAGCCCTAAAAATTACAAAAACTAACTAAATAAACCAAAATTTGCTGGGACCCGGAGGGGACTAAAAAGGTATAGCATAAAATTTT
>JACEEZ010020309.1:40450-100450 GCA_016584305.1 Chionoecetes opilio
TTTTTACACCATACACATTTACAAAAACACCACACACACACACACACCAAACCATACACAACACACACACACAACACCAGAAGAGAGGCCCTGATTAACCCATCACCACCACTCCACAGAAGCTGCACACTTATGCCAAGCTGAACAAAAAGCTGAGGCACAAGCTGGAGTGTGGAGCCCTGCAGGTGGAGCAGCTGGAGGCTCAGCGGGCGGCCCTGGAGGGCAACGTCCCGGCGCAAACGCACGCACACCTGCAGGCACAGTGCCAGGCACTCCACAGGAAGCACAATGAGTTTGCCGCTTTCCTTCGGGGCCTCAGTGAATTCCGGTCGTCGCTTCCTGAGGTCAGAAGGTGAAAGGGAGATGTTGGAGGGAATGTCTTCTGAGCTGTATGAATGAATGAGCTTTAAAAGGAGGCTAGATCATTTCATGGATGGGGATGAGAGGTGGATGTAGGTAAGGTTAAGTAACAGGAACTACCTCGTGTAGGTCTCGCGGCCTCTTGTAGCTTCCTTATTTTCTTATGTTTCTTATGTTATTATGTGATGGAATGATGTGGCTTATAGGAGAGATAACATGTATTTGGTATCATAAATACACCAGAAATCTAATGGGACCTTTCTACAGTGTTCTATCTTACATGTACCAGAAGGGACACGCCATTGAATCAGACCACTTGCTTCCCAGGTTGCTGAGCTGACGTCCTGCGTAGGGATGCTGACTCAGAAGCTCAGCGAGATGGAGGAGGATCAGCAACAGTGCCTCTCTGACCTGGACTCCTTATGATAGCTGCCCACCACCACCACCTCCACCACCTCCACCTCCACATCCACTGCCACCATCACCACCACCACCACTGCCGCCACCACCACCACCACCACCACCACCACCACCTCCTCCACCTCCTCCTCCACTGCCACCACCTCGTCCACCACCACCACCGCCACCACCACAGCCACCACCACCACCAGTACTGCTTCCATTCCCTGTATCACCTCAGGTACGCACCTTAGCATTAGAGAAAGAACCTCAGTTTGCTTTAGTGGTGTTGATTATCATATTGTTGGCTGTTTGCTGCATGTCATTTGTGTTTAGAGTGTGTTTTTATGCCCTCGCTTTGATGGCTTTCATTTGTGTCCTTGGTGATCGTCTTGGTTTGTCTGGTAGAGTCATACACAAACCTTGAAATACAGTAGATAGAAGCAGCGGAATTGTTTGTGTCAGTCATGATAACGGTTTTGTTTACAGTATCACCTTGGTAGCCTCGCAGCGCCTCCGTGGTGTAATGGCTAGCACGCCTAGCTACCAATCCGCGGGCCCTGGTTCAAATCCCAGCCAAGGCAGTCGGCAGCCAGTCCACCCAGTTGTTCATCCTTCCTTTCGGGGTTGGTCGATAAGTGAGTACCTGGGGAAACCTGGGGAAGGTAACTGTGGTAACCTGCATGTCACACTAGCCCTGTGTCCCGGGTTGTCACCCACCACAGGCTCAAGAGCTAATGCGACCGAGATGAGCACCGAGGCCACGCGGAGCCTAGCATAGGCCCCCATCTTTACCTTTACCTTGGAAGCCGTGGCAGCAATATGTCATAGCTTTCTGGGTTCTTTGACATGTTTTGTGCTGTGGTTTATGTGAGATGAAATGCTAGTCAGTTTATCCATGGCATTGAATGGATGCATTTGTTCTTATGTTAATGTCTATGTGTATTTGTCCCTAGTCATTCATAGCGCAGCTCATAGAGAGATGAGACGAGTGCAAACATCATGCACTACCAAGATGAAAGACAACACTTAGCTTCTACACCAGCGTTGTTGCGGCCCCTCGGCGTGTGGAGGGACGGTGAGACGTGCCGCGGTGAACCTCTGATCTTGATGCCAGGTTGACGCCACCCCCGGGGGCACCCGAGTGGCCAAAAACCCTCATTAAACATATATGTAACATTTTAATACTTATTTTTTTTTCGTTTTTATTTTTTATTTTCTATTTTGTACAGCCCTTTTGAGACGGGGGAAACCAAGTAGTTGTAGTCACTCTGTTGATTGATCTTTGTCTGCATCTCAAAAGGGAAAATAGTTTTTGCATCACGGGACTGTAGTTTCAACATTTTTAAAAGTAGTTTAAAATTTATATTAGGTTCTAAAAATTCCCTAGACGTATAATTTTTAGTTTGTATTTAAACCTTGCAAATAGATCTACTAACCCCTTAAATTTTGATGCGTGTCCTGTCCTGTGATCTAAATTGTGGGGGTCATAAAATCAAGTTTTGTAGATCTGAATTTTTGAGAGTTTAAATGGGACCAATATATTTTTATACCCATAGTAGTATTTCTTCCTTTGGGCCCTTTTCTCTTAAGTTGGGATATGACAAGATCCCTGAATTTTTTCTTTATTCTTTTTGCTGTGTGTGTTTTGGGAAAGGATAGACATCCCGATAGGGCTTCGTATAGTACGAGGCAATCGGAAATAGAAGAGATTAACGAGTACTTTGTTATTGCATTTTTTTGTTTGGGTTTTAATTCAACACGGGAAAAGGCCATCAAAACTTTGGGAAGGCTTTTATTTGGCTTAAAAATGAATGACTTCCCTTTTGTATATGTATAGAGCTACTGGGAAGCTATTGGAGAAAGCTTTTGCTTTGGAGTAAGCATTGGAGAAAGCATTTACTGGCATTTGCATTGGAGAAAGCATTTACTGGCATTTGCATTGGAGAAAGCATTTACTGGCATTTGCATTGGAGAAAGCATTTACTGGTATTTGCATTGGAGAAAGCATTTACTGGCATTTGCATTGGAGATAGGAATCCTATAAATATGTAATCACTAATCAGTGAAATCCTTGCCACCGGCTGCATCTCTGTTTATTCCCCGAGAAAAAGCCAATAAGTAATATTTCTGCATGTAAGGAAGGAAAACAAACATGCTTTCTCTGCAGATATCTTTGCAAGTTGTTAATAGATGAAATATTACACTACAGTAATAGTCAAGTTACTGATATTCATTGGGTTTGAAGTGAAGCCAGAAATAATACACTGCAGTAATACAGTCAAGTTACTGATGTTCATTGGGTTTGAAGTGAAGCCATGAGAAAGCTTGGCACATTCTCTCAAGTTTTAAGATGGCAGGAAAGACAAGGCTGTGGGTGTTGATCCCGTGGGTTTGGTGGGTCACAGGTGGGTCACAGGTGGGTCACAGGAGCGGCGTGGAACAAGGCGTGGCGCGGCTCCTTGAGGGCCGAGAGAGATGGGCTGACGTCACGGCACTACTGGGGCGGCTTCTCACAGACGAACCTGTTGGCCGAGTGTTGTGTTAGTGGGGGTTAAATAACATAAGAAAATAAGGAAGCTACAAGAGGCCGTGAGACCTACACAAAGTAGTTCCTGTTACTTAATACTACCTACATCCATCTTTCATACCCATCCATGAAATGATTTAGCCTCCTTTTAAAGCTCCCTATTGACTCCGCATTAACTACCTGTCTACTGAGTCCATTCCGATAATTTACCACCCTATTTGTGAATCAGTTTTTCTCTATGTGTCAGTGGTGCTTCATTTCCTGAGTGGCAGGCTTGGAAGTGATTGTTCTAAGCCGGTGAAGAGTTTGAACTACACCGCTATATGTTGCAGCACGAGTCACCATGGAGGCAGGAATGGGGAGCAGTATAAAGGTGGTTATTCTCCATCTAAATTGATACTATTCAATGTAGGAATAGTGCATCAGAAATTATACCAAGGTTTGAGATACAATATAAAGTTGAGACCAAGCTGATGAGGAGGCAGTTTATATTCCACATTCAAATAAAGAAAGGACAACCTTCCTGCTTTACTAGAGATAGTTTAATAAATCTGTTGAAATGCCGATACTCACGCATTGTCTGTTGAACACGGCTCGTCGTTCCATAGATATTTATACTCGATCCTCATTTCCACACAGTCCTCTTCCGAGAAGCTGGCCCAGTGGTCGTTGGGCTCTCCCTCGGACCAGCTGCGGGGGGAGCAGCACAGTGACATCAGCAAGGGGAGCACAGCACAACAAGGATGAAAATCACATGCAAACAACATATAATACTTCTGCTAACCAGTATCTTCACTCTCTCATCCCTTTCATTGGAACATTCTGGAAATCTCTTCCTGAGTCTATTTTTGTGTCTTCTTATGACAAACTCTTTTCAGAGAGGAGTGTCAAGACACCGCCCAAACTAAATTGGCCAACCGACCCCCTCTGTTACTTAGTGTCTTTTTCTGTCATCTTTATGGGGACTGGCGGTAAGCAGGCTTATTCTCATGCATTTTTTCTACCCTAGGCCAGTCCCCCTATGATGTAACAGAAAAAAATATGACAATATTTTGTAGGTAGGTGATTGAGTGAAGTCATGTGTTGTGATGGAATGCTTTGATGAACCAGAAAGTTTGGTGTCCCTCAGGAGTGTCCCTGATGTTCCTCTTTGGTGTCCTCCAGGAGCCGTGCCGTGACTCAGGCAATCCTCACTCACCTGGTGTAGTTGAAGTCACGGCTGTCCACCCAAGCGAAGTTTCTCTTCCCGTCATCGTCTTTCCCGTCAACTTTCAGGCCAATCCAGGTGCTCTGTTGTACCATTGCTGTGACAAGAAAAGAAAAGACAGTCAACAGGTGGTGAGGCAGTGAACAACGGGAAAATGAACTGCCAAGTTGCCAGTGATAAATATTGATGAAATCATTTATGTTTTCATGTATTTTTTTTTTCAGTGTTCATTTCCAGCCTTCAGAAAGATCAGGAAGCTTGCTGTGAACAAAATAATCTTAGCTTTTGAAACTGTATCAGTTATTATTAATGGTGTGTGTGTGTGTGTGTGTGACTGTGTGTGTGTGTATGTGTGTGACTGTGTGTGTGTGCGTGTGTGTGTGTGTGTGTGTGTGTGGTGTGTGTGTGTGTGGTGTGTGTGTGTGTGTGTGTGTGGTGTGTGGGGTGTGTGTGTGTGGTTGGGGGTGTTGGGGTGTGTGTTGTGTGTGGTGTGTTGTGGTGTGTGTGTGTTGTGTGGGGTGTGTGTGTTTGTGGTGTGTGTGTGTGTGTGTGTGTGTGTGTGTGTGTGTGGTTTTTGTGTGAAAAGAACCCATAACTCAAACTCACCTTCCAGGAAGCCTTGCTCGCCCTCGCTGCTAATGGAGACCAAGTGGGCACCTTGGTTTTCACAAGTTTCCTTTGCAGCCCGCCAGGTGGCCTCATCGTTATTCACCTGGTAGCAGGATAACTCAAACATGTACCAGCCCTCCTCACATACAGTGGGGATAACTTCTGCCGGAGTGCTGCACAGGAATCTAATGGGCGAATTTGTTAGTACAGATTTACCCATGATCCAAATAGTAGGATCGTGGTGTGACCCTACCAAGGACAGGTCAGGATGGGTCATTTAGCATCATGGTGCCTGCTGGCTAGGATCGTCATCGTAATACTAAGTTGTTGTTTGTTTTACTCACCGTCTTCTGTAATCACAAGATTTGTCATTCCACCGGAAGCCTCTGTCTCCACGCATCTCCACGCAGTCTTCATTTCCTCCAGAGAGCCAATGGCTGTTGGGTTCATAGTCTGCCCAGCTGTGATATCGAGGTAAGGGGAACAACTTTTAGCCTTAAGTTCTAAGTCTAAGTGGAAATTATCCACTTAAACCGCTCTCTAATTAGGAAAAAGGGTTAAAGGTGGAATTTGAACGCCTTTCCCCCGTCAAAAAGGGAGTCGAGTAAAAATCCACCTATGTATATATTATTATAGAATTGGGTATAAATTAAGATGCATTAAATATAGTATATATATAATATATATATAGTATTCACTAGTACCACGATTAATCAAAGGATTAACATAATATAAGAATCGTGAGGAAAATATTGCAACCTCCACGTATGAACCGCCACGTAGGAGGCTCAAGCCCAGCTGATCAGAGTTTTTCAGTGAAGGCGATATTTATGATAAAATTCACGCATTAAACCTACACGATGAAGGTGTAGCCACTCTCTTGATTGTACACTAAGGTGTAGTCACCTACCGTAACCGATCAATCGGTTAAAGTAAGGACAAAGTGGTAAAAACACCACAACAGTATACGAGCCGCGCCAGGAACTGTGGAAAGTTAACCTTGGCACCACCGCGGCCTACCACCATCGCCGCCATTACGTGCACTATACCACAATTACCAACGCCCTGAGCCGTCCTACAGCTCCTACCACCACTCCCTCAAATAATAATCAAGCCTTCAAATCATCAACCCATCTACCAATGCTGAGTATACCTTAGTTAGCGTCTAAATAGGGTATCATTGCAGTCTAGGTAGTTCTTGGGTTAATAGCAAGGTGAGTTCACGTCAATTATTACTATTATTTCAACACTAGAAGTAAGGATAATGTTGTGACATAGATACCCTGGGTTTTCGAAGCCTTACCTACCTTACTGAGGCGCGGTTTGGAAACAAGATACGTAACACCTCGGGTACAGCACAGCATAGTTTAATAACCAGAGGTAAAACTAAAGTACACATCTGATCCTCCTTAACTCACTTAAAAGTAACTTAAACTTAAAAATAGATTTAAATCGCAAAGGGCAAAGGTGTTGCCGTCACCTCGAAGCCTACAGCCTTATCAACAAAGTAGGCAATGAAAATAAGCTGTAAATATCAATTATTGGTGTAAGATAAACAAGGAAATGAAGGGATGAGTTCCTGCCTCTGGGAGACGTGAGGTTACCTGGTATAGCTGCTTTCCGAACCGTCAGCCCAGGCAAATACATTTTCTTCCTTTATATCGTTGAGGCCGATCCAGACACTCTCGGTGAGGAAAGCTGGAGGGGGAAAGAATTTGAGTTACTTGAAAAAAATGACTGATATACCGAGGTGAAATTTTATCTTTATTCTTGAAAGAAACATTTTTGTTTATGAAGCCCACCCAGTTAGCTTTCCCTGAGGCCTCTTTGCTGTACTGAGAGAAAGCACGACAGATGTTGTCTAGACACAAAGATCTTTTTGTCACATACGCTTTTAAATTTCATGTGGCACTTTTCGTACTCAAGTAGTTGGTTTCCTGTTCCCACTTGAATAATATGCATGCATCGACGTTACTTAAATAATATGCATGCATCGACGTTACTTGAATAATATGCATGCATCGACGTTACTTGAATAATATGCATGCACCGACGTTACTTGAATAATATGCATGCATCGATGTTACTTGAATAACATGGCATGCATCGACGTTACTTGAATAATATGCATGCATCGACGTTACTTGAATAATATGCATGCACCGACGTTACTTGAATAATATGCATGCACCGACGTTACTTGAATAATATGCATGCATCGATGTTACTGAAATAATATCATGCATCGACGTTACTTAATAAATGCATGCAATCGAAAGTTACTTGAATAATATTGCATGAACGACGTTACTTGATAATATGCATTAACACCGACGTTACTTGAATTAATATGCATGCAATGAACGTTACTGAATAAAGCCATCGCGGACTTTTGAATAATGCATGCATCGACGTTGTGGAAGAATATGCAGCATCGGTGTTACTTGTTACTTGAATAATTGCATGATCCGACGTTACTTTTTCTTGAAATAATATGCATGATCGACGTTTACTTGTTACTGAATATATGCATGCACGACCGTTACTTGAAATATGCATGCATCGACGTTACTGTACTATAAAATCCATGCATCGACCGTTACTGAAATATGCATCATCGCCGTTACTTGCATAATATGCATGCATCGACATCACTTGAAATATGCATGCATCGCGTTACTTGATAATTCATTGATCGACGTTAAGTTTAATATTAACTGTCTTTGAGAACTTATCAAACACCTTTTGAAAATCAGACAGCTACTACGTGCATGAATGGTTACCTGCGTTTGGATAGAATGAGTCATTAGGAAAGCTCATAATAAACATACATTTATCCAAAGCCATGATGTGAGGTCTGACCAAGTGCCTTTAAACGACTGACAATTCATCGTGAATTATAATTTCGACCATTCTCGGCGGAATGTTAAGCTACATGGGTCCACTGTATTCCAGTTTATTTCAGCTGAGTACCATTGATGGTGGTGTGCTTTTGCTTTCCTTCCATTCAGCAGGGACTAGGTAGAGTGCCTGTTTGATCTCTTAATAGGGATGTCCAGGATTTGATTATTTAGTTTTTAGTTGTTTTAAATTCTTACTGAGAGTTTGGCGTGGACTCCATTGTGCCATGCTACTGTATCAAGTGACACGGTGGTGTTCGTAGCTGCTTCAAAGTTTGGTTACAGTAAGTCCAGTGAATGGTTATAAGAAGCCTATTGTTGTAGGTAAGTACCAAGCTACCTCACGATTCTAGGATACAACACGACCAATGACCACTTTTTCCAACCTACATCCTCAATCATCCCATCACAGATACATACTTTCCTAATTTGACTTTTTTTTACATTTCGCAAAGGACTGCTCAAAACAGAAAAAGTGATCGATACTCATAAGCTAACCTCCCTGGTCAAGTTTACCTTTGAGATGGTGGCCAGGGGCGAACCTTCAGCTGCAGAACATTCTGGCAAACACCCAAACCGACACAGGCAGGGGAAACAGACTGACACAGCAATCCTACCTCCCACCGTATCCTCGATCACCTCACTCCGACACCCATTTCATCACCCATCACCCGACACCCATTACCATCACCCCCCATCATCACCATTACATCACCCACATCAGGTTTCCTCAATTCTGCAACCCACTTTTGGTTCACGTATCGTAATGGCTGCTAAAAAAAAAAAGTGATGGCATCATCTCATAATTGGGCCTAAACTTCCTGTAACCCGTCCAAAAAGTGCCATATGAGGGTTGCGCCAACGGGGGCGGAACCTATACCAGACACACACAATTACACAACACACAGACAGACAGACAGACAGACAGACACAGCTTTTTTATTTACCATTACCCATTACCCATACCCCCCATCACCATCACCCAACCCATTCACCCCCCACCATCACTACCCATCACCCACACCGATTGTACCCATCACCCCACCCATTCCTCCCCATTCACCCATCACCTACATCAGGTTTCTCAATTCAGCAACACTTTTTTTTTCACATTATCGCTATAGGCTGCTAAAAAAAACAAGAAAAAAAAGTGATCGAATCATCTCATAGTGGGCTTATGACTTCCCTGGTCAACCGGTTCGCAAATGTGCCATATGAGGTGATGCGCACGGGGGGGAACCTTACCACCACACACACCAACAAACAACAACAGACGACATAAAGAAGATAATTTGTATATAATTATAATGAAAAGTATATATGAATAATATATATACATATAATATACATATATAATATAAATATATATATCAATAATACAGACAGAAAGTGTCAGTCGTCTGTCTGTACTGTCTGTGTGTGTGTGTGTGTGTGTGTGTGGTATAGGTTCCGCCCCCCGTGGCGCAATCACCTCATATGGCACATTTTTGGAACCGGGTTGACCAGGGGAAGGTCATAAGCCCACTTATGAGATGATTCGATCACCTTTTTTTTTTTTTTTTTTTTAGCAGCCTATTAGCGATAATGTGAAAAAAAGTGGGTTGCGAGAATTGAGGAAACATTGATGTAGGGTGATGGGTAATGGGTGAGTGAATATGGGTTGGGGTGGGGTGGGTAATGGGTGTGGGGTGATGGGTGAGTGAATGGGTGGGGGGTGGATGGGTTGGGGGTGATGGGTGATGGGTGAGGGAATAGGTGGGGAGTGATGGGTAATGGTAAATATAAGCGAAAGGGTGTTTTCTGTCTGTCTGTGTGTGGTGTGTGTGTGTGTGTGTGTGGTGGTCTGGTATAGGTTCCGCCCCCTGTGGCGCAATCACCTCATATGAAACATTTTTGGAACCGGGTTGACCAGGGGAAGGTTTTAAGCCCATTTATGAGATGATCCGATCACTTTTTTTTTTTTTTTTTAGCAGCCTATTAGCGATAATTGTGAAAAAAAAGTGGGTTGCGAGAATTGAGGAAACCTTGATGTAGGGTGATGGGTAATGGGTGAGTGAATGGGTGGGGGTGATGGGTAATGGGTGTGGGGTGATGGGTGAGTGAATGGGTGGGGGGTGATGGGTTGGGGGGTGATGGGTGATGGGTGAGGGAATAGGTGGGGGGGGATGGTAATGGTAAATATAAGCGAAAGTGTGTCTGTTGTCTGTCTGTGTGTGTGTGTGTGTGTTGTGTGGGGTGTGTGTGTGTGTCTGGTATAGGTCCGCCCCCCGTGGCGCAATCACCTCATATGGCACATTTTTGGAAAACCGGGTTGACCAGGGGAAGGTTTTAAGCCCAATTATGAGATGATCCGATCACTTTTTTTTTTTTTTAGCAGCCTATTAGCGATAATGTGGAAAAAAAATGGGTTGCGAGAAATTGAGGAAACCTTGATGTAGGGTGATGGGTAATGGGTGAGTGAAGGGTGGGGTGATGGGTAATGGGTGTGGGGTGATGGGTGAGTGAATGGGTGGGGGGTGATGGGTTGGGGGTGATGGGTGATGGGTGAGGAATAGGTGGGGGGTGATGGGTTAATGGTAAATATAAGCGAAAGTGTGTGTCTGTCTGTCTGTCTGTGTGGTGTGTTGTGTGTGTGTGGTGTCTGGTATAGGTTCCGCCCCCCGTGGCGCAATCACCTCATATGAAACATTTTGGAACCGGGTTGACCAGGGGAAGGTTTTAAGCCCAAGTATGAGATGATCCGATCACTTTTTTTTTTATTAGCAGCCTATTAGCTTATAATTGTGAAAAAAAAGTGGGTTGCGAGAATTGAGGAAACCTTGATGTAGGGTGATGGGTAATGGGTGAGTGAATGGGTGGGGTGATGGGTAATGGGTGTGGGGTGATGGGTGAGTGAATGGGTGGGGGGTGATGGGTTGGGGGTGATGGGTGATGGGTGAGGGAATAGGTGGGGGGTGATGGGTAATGGGTGAGTGAATGGGTGTGTGGTGATGGGTAATGGTGTGAGTGAATGGGTGGGGGGTGATGGGTAATGGGTGAGTGAATGGGTGGGGGTGATGGGTAATGGGTGAGTGAATGGGTGGGGGTAATACATACATTTCTACATCCATGATTTCAGGAAAGTTAGAAGGGGCTATCTGGAGAGTCCGTGTTGTAACACAGGCGGTGACCACCAATAGCCCTCCGCAGGAGCTAGCCAAAAAGTCCGCCCGGAGGGCGGCTTTGCGGCTAGTATATATATATTATTTTTCATATTTTTTCATTAATTTATATATATATAATATATACTATATAAATAATATATATATATATATATATTATAGATATATATATATAGTATTATATAAATATTAATATATATATATATATATAGATATATATATATATATATATATATATATTATATAGATATATATAATAATATATATATATAAAATATATATATTATATATATATATAATATAATAATATATATATATATATATATAGATATATATATTATTATATTATATATATTATATATATATATATATATATATATATATATATTATATATATATATATATATATATATATATATATATATATATTATATAATATATATATATATATATATATATATATAATAATATATATATATAATATATATATATATTTTTTTATATATACGTACATATATATATATATATATATATATATATATATATATATACATATATATAATATATATATATATATATATATATATATATATATATATATATATATATATATATTATATATATATATATATATATAAAGAACAAAAAATATAAATTAAAAAAATATAAAAAAATATAAATATAAAAAATAAAAAATATCGGAAAAAAAAAAATGTTTACATATAATATAACAAAAAAAAATATATAAAAAATTATATATTATTGATGATATTGTTACGCAGGGCACTCACCTTTCTTATCACCCCAAAGGGCTCCCTACGTAACCACTTAACTCCTGACGAAGGATCGGCAGATAAACCTGAAGGCGAGTAACTTTCCCACCGCTGATGGTACCTTTATCATTCACCCCGGAGGAAGAGGACACTGACACACTGTATTACAACTGTCTAATTTAATGGCGGAGGTCACAATACACAGTACTACTGAAGGTGGAGAGTGGACAGAGACTCACATGGTCACACTGTCTAAAATGGTTGTCTATCACACACTGGAGGCTTACGTGAATGGCACACAACACACGGGTACTGGCTTAATGGGAGGCTCTGACTCAACGAGACACTGGCATTCTCCTGACGGCCCTGCAGATGCACCAAGGGCGCGGCGCTGGCTCGCCGCCTCGCCGCTCTCTCCAAGACCACCTCGCTCGTCCCTCTCCCGCTGTGCTCTGTCTCACTCGCACCACCCTCCTCCCTGGCAACCCCTCGTCTACATGGCAACGGCCCCACACGGCCACGCTACCCACTCGTACACACACAGACGGACACGGCTTACACCCACACCACACAGATACACACAGACAGACGGACATTGCTCACGTACCCATCACACACACCACGAAAAATACACACAGACAGACGGACAGTACTCTGCGGCGTAACATTATTCTCCTCCCCCCCAGAACAGCGACCCGCTGTTTTTTATCCTAAATCCTTTATCCTAAATCCTTTATCCTAAATCCTTTATCCTAAGAAGTAAATAAAAGAAAAAAATAGGGAAACCGTAGTTGAAACACAAAATTAAAACAATAAAAAATCCTCAAATGAAGGGCACCCGCCTGATCTTTAAACACACCCCAAAACCAACATTACCCCCCAAACCCTTTTACAGCTGAAATTTAAGTCCTCCATCGTCCCCCCAGCCCCCCAACAGTTTTGACAGGTCGTCCAGGCCGCCCCCTTTTCGCACGCGAGACACACAGCAGGAACCCCAGCTGCACCCTTTCAGGCCCACAAAAAAGGGGGACGGGTCCCACCCGGGGCTCCCCTCAGAGATAACCAGGGCCCCAAGAGTCATCTCCTTTGGCCCCGATTTCTCCTCTCTGTCCACTGCTCGTTCCGCGGCAAAGGGCGCTAAACCCCGGGGGGACGCTTCTACCCTGGGTCGCCTCAGGGTAACCAGGGCCCCAAGAGTCACTCTCCTTTGGCCCCGCGTTCTCCCCTGCTCCACTGCTCGTCTCCGGGGGCAAAGGGCGCCACGACTTCCCTGACCGACCATGCCCCCCACTGCAAAGCCCCGGTGACGGAGACTGACTCAACCAAACACGTAGGGGTGGCCTGCGGGTAGAGGGCACGATGCCCCCCTCCACCGTCGTCCCCCTGCCCAGCTTCGGGGGGGGCCCAACACTGCGCTTGCCATCCTCCTAAAGGGCGCAGCAGAGGAGGTAGGGGAGTCCTCTTCATCCGGGTCCCGGGGCCTCCACTTTTTGTTGGGGGGCTCCCCACTTTCCCACCCGGCGGCTTTTCTTCCGTGATTCCATGCCGAGGCGAAGTGAGGGGGGCCTCTTCCCCCTTCCTCCTGGGGGTTGATCCGCACCCGCGGGGTGCGGGCCCGCCCTTCCTCCGGGGCGTTTGTCCGCCCCCGCCGGGCGGCGGCCCCCTTCCTCCAGGGGCGCTTGATCCGTCCCCCGTCGGGGGGCAAGAGCCGGGGTGTGCATAAAATGCGGTGCCGCTGTAGTGGTCTGGGGGGTTTTGGGTTACCAAAAGGTTTTGTGTTTTCGGTTTGCCATGTAGCGCGCCAGGGTACGTGATTATTTTCTTTTCCCCCGCCGAGCGGAGAGGCAACAGCTTGCTCCCGGCCCGCCTCACCCCACCCGACCCCAGGGCCCGGAGATTTCCGTGGCGGTTTAATTCGCCTTTAGGTATCTGGGGGGTTTTTAACCACCTTTTTCATCATTATACATTTTTTCTCATTTCACGTTTTTAAGTATATTTTTTGCTTTATTCCCCCAAGTAATTGAATATTAAAGCACCCCGATGAGAGACGAATCTTTTTGTAAATCAAGGAAGCGTAGTTTTGCTTGTTCCAATCACGGGGAAGCGCCACAGCTGAGGCAGCAGCCTCTCTCAACTCCCGTTGTTCTTCGCAGGTGGCAGCCGTCTGAGCGGCTGGGGGGTTTTGTGTCCCTCCACAATAGGTTTGTAATGCACTCCCCAAAAGTAGCGACTGATTGTTCCCGTAGGAAGCAGCCTAGTGCCTTTCCTCAGTCAAGAGGCAGCTCGCATATTCACCATGTGCGCCCATTTTGTTCTCATTTTTTAACATTTTTTCTCCCCTTTCCCCACTGTCTTTTTACGTATTTTTTGCGTTCGTTACACATAAGTGAATTAAATAAGCGCACTCGATGAGATACAATTACTGTACGAACCCTTAGTTGTAAAAAAAGGTAGCGTAGCTTGTTTTAAAATTTGGGCCTTCCTTTTACCTAGTACATGAGCTATAGGTGGAGGGCAGACAGGTTCGGGCTTCCGGTTTTTCCCCTTATGAAAAGTTTTAATTTTCTGTGATTGATTTTTTTATATTTTTCTTCCTCTTATCTGAGGAAATCTTGATGAGTCGTTCGGTATAGCTGGTATTTCTAGTAGCCTACTATTTACCCCTATAATTAACTTGAGCTTTCTAGAATGGAAATTCTTCCCCAAAATGCCCCTGTATATGGTGAGCAGCTAGTTGGTGGAATTAAAAAAATTGTCTAGCTGACTCTAGTATTTTAAATTTAGTCTAGACTACGGAGCCTTTTCCTATATGCCATAGTAAAACTGGAACTTTTGAGTACAGTAAGGTTTTATTTTGAAAGAATGTACACATCCTAAGGAGGAAACTCCCGGATGCTAATTTGATTGTTGAGCATTTGCAAAATTTGCCCCTAATTAGATATTCGTATTATTTTTCCTTATTAATCGCCTATAAAATTTTTTTCAAAAACTGACGATAGGAGAGGTAGTTGAGTGTTAGTTTAAAAATTTAAATGAATATATATAAGACACTCGTGAGAGACGAATTTCTTGTTATATTGTTTTGAGCATGAGGGAAAGGCTCCCCCCACGAGAGAGATGCAAGATAGAAGAATGAAGTAAGATGAGAGACGGAGGAGTGATGGATGGGACGAGGAGTAGCTCCGGGTAGGTGTGAGTGGGGGAAAAGACAGTCGTGTGGTGAAAGTGAAAAAATAATTTTTGGAGGGCGCGCATGATAGGTTTATCCGTAGGCATTGCCTGTAATTCACCCATTTTTTCAGGATAAATCCACCCGTCCCTTATTGCTTTTAAAAAAATTTTTCTACTGACTGAGGCGGTGGAACTGGTCTAAAATAAAGGGTCCCCCTTTATTTCCCCCTTTAAATAGGGGAACGAAATTTATCCTTACACTAGAGGTACTTTATGCCTTACCAGTCAGAAGCATGAAAGTAGAGTTTAGTTTTCCAACAATTGTCCCCCATTTCCTTCAAAACCCAAATGAAAACAGACATCGGGAGGGGATTTTTCATACATCTTAATTTAAATTTTCCAACAGTTTTTTAAGAACCCCCTACAAAATAATTTGTATATCTCAGACTGTCCCCTTTTTTCACACCCTCTCTTTCCCCGAATTAAACTTCCATCGTAAAAATGCATATGACACCGATGTCGGCACATTTTCCCCTTTTTTGATTAAATTAATCTTTCCCCGTAAAGACCTCTTGTGGCATGTGAAATATAATACCTTTGTAGCATACAGGGCCCCGAGCTTTTGTGGTCTGGTGTATATGATTTATCAATTTTTTCCCTTAAAATTTATGCACACTTTTCCACTATCACTTCTAGTCCATTCCAGGCATTTAAGTTTCTATTGGGAAAGCTGTACTTGTGTTATCCTCCGTAGATAACACTAAAGTCGCCAGGACAGTTTTTTTTTATGTACAGACTGTGGCGTTAATACTACATTTTACATCCCATGATTTCAGGAAATTAGAAGGGGGTTTGGAGTCTGTCATTTTGTGTCGACGTGTCAAAGAGATATGGCTAAAATGATCAAATTACAAAAATATCAACAGAGTAGCGACAAAATAAGGGCGCCATCTAGGGGTTTGTATTTTTGATGTCCCCCCGACGTCGTCGTCGCGCGGGAAAAAAAAAAAGTTTTCAAAATTTTAAACCTATATAATGCAGATAAAAGCATAAAAAAACCCCTGAAACAGGGTAGATTTTACAGCATGATATAAATACTGTGTATTATTTTTAGTGGCAATACAAATTTGTAGCGACTATAATTTTAAATTTGGCGGGTGGGATATACTGTTATCTACGGTACATGTTTCTTTTTTCAACTTTTCCTTGGTCCCTTCAAATATCCCGCTTTTTTTTCTTTACACCAGGTTTTTTCTGTCAACTTTTCCCAAACCATTTTCGTTAAAACATATCTTGTTTTTAGGTTTTCCTCTCCCTTGTTTTTTTCAAAGGTTGGAAATTGTTTTCCTCCAGGTTAAATTTTCAAATAGACACCATCTTTTTGCTAACCTTTGTATTTTTTTTTTTTTTTTTTTTACTTCTAATTTTTATGGGAAACCCCAAAAATTTATGTAAAAATCCTAGTTTTAGACGGTGTTTGGGGGAGGTGCCGCTGTTATCTTTTTTCTCTGTGGGTGCGGTCCAGGTAAAGGTGAGGCAAAGTCAACTGGTAGCAATTGACCTTTCCCCCGGGTTTTTCTGTGCCTCCCATGATCCCTTTTCACTGATACCATATACCGACAAAAAGGACATCTCTACTTTTTAGTTTACCAGACATTTTTTATTATTTTTCAAGTCAGACCCTTCCACGAAAACTCCCTTGTGCACGAGCTAATTTTTGATTTTAAAAAACAAATATGTTGATTTTTGAATATTAAATTCAAAAAAAGATTTTTTCTTTTTATTTAGAACATTGCTAAATAAGATAGTCATATAGGGGAAATATTTGTAATTTGTGACATACCAACAATATGCTAATTTGAAATTTATGGACAAAAAAAAAATATAACAGTAGCATCTTGCAGTTTTTCATCATTGAGAACTTAAAAATTGGTTAGACACCCCTAGGAATTCTATAGGGGCTTTAAAAAGGAAGATAAACGAATATGCTAATTGGGTCAATTTTTGCAAATTGCTCAACAAAAGCAAATTGCATCCGGCTTTTTTGATCCTTAGGATGTGTACATTTCATTTCAAGCATAAAAAAACCTACGTACTCAACAGTTCCAGGTTTTACTATGGGCATATAGGAAAGGCTACCCTAGTCAGACTAAATTTAAAGTGACAAAAGTCAGCAGAGCAGATTTTTTTTCTCCCCCAACAGGGCTCACCTATATGCATGGTGCATTTGTGTGAGAATGAATTTCCATTTTGATAAATCAAGTTAATTATAGGCTAAATAGTGGGTACTAGAAATACAGCTATACCGATAACGATTAATACAAAAAATTTCCTCAGATAAGAGGAAGCAAATAATAAACAAAGCAATCACAGAAAATTAAAACTTCATTCAGTAAGGGGAAAAAAACCCCAAAAACCAGAACCTGTCAGCCCGAAAAAAAAGAAGTATAGGGAGAAAGGGAAAGGGCCCAAAATTTTTAAAAGCAAAGCTACGCACCTTATTTACAACTAGGATTCGTACAGAAAGTATTCACGAGTGGCTATATTTAAATTACATTTCGTGTAACGAGACGCAAAAGAATACGTAAAAAAAAAGTGAAGGTGAGAAATAATGTATAAATAATGAGAACAAAAGAGGCTACATGGTGAGATATGCCGAGCGCCTCTTGACGAGGAATGGCAGCTAGGTGCTTCCCGACGGAGAAACAAATCTTCGCTACTGGTGAGATGCATTACACCGTATTGTGGAGGGACACAAACCCCCAGACCCCTACAGACAGGCGCCACCCGACGAAGAACAACAGGCAGTTTTAGAGAGGTGCTGCCCCAGCTGTGGTCGCTCCCCCGTGATTGGTAACAAGCAAAGCTACGCTTTCCCTTATTTACAAGAAATTCGTCTTCATCGAGTGGCTTATAAATTCACATACTGGGTAATAAGACGCAAAAATATACTTAAAAAAGCAGGAAGAGAGAAAAAAAGTATAAATGATGAAGATGAGGGTTAAATCCACCCAGAGTATTTTGGCGAATTAAAACCCCCACGGAAATCCCGGCCCTGGGGGCGGTGGGGTGAGGGCAGGAGCCGGGAGCAAGCTTTGCCTCTCCCCTCGGCGGGGGTGAAAGAAAAAAACATCGTACCTCGGCGCGTAAGGCATCCGAAAAAAACAACCTTCTGGATAACCAAAAAACCCCGACCGCTACACCGCTACACCGCCGCTCCACTCCCCCGTTGCCATTTGGGGCCCCCCTGGAGTCCGCGCGGTGGCCGACTCACCTACCAGCGAAACCTTTTCCAGCGATCGGCTACAGGGCACTTTTGTCTCGGTTTCGGGGGCCCGACCCCTCTCTCACGCCACTACCCCGCAGGGGGGGCACCGGAACAAGGGCAGCTCTTCTCGTATCCTTAACAGCTTTTCCCCCAAACGACACACGCCCTTGCCCGCGTCAGGTAGCCAGGGGCCAGATCCGCAACAAAGGTAAATCAAGTGGGGTAGTTGGCGTAAATGCTACTCCGGCCAACCCCCCCCCCCCCCCCCGCCCAGGCTGTTTAATAATCCACGAAGATGCGTTACGCCGGGCGGGGATATTCCCGTGATTGGAAAAGGAAAATATAATTATATATATAAAAAAAAATATAAAATAAATATAAAAAAATTTTATTAATAATTTTGAATGTCATATGTCTAATGTCATTTTTTCCCTTCACAAGTGCCCCAGTGGAACCGAGCCAAACCCCCTTAGCAAAGATTTTTTTTTTAATAAAGGATAAAAAAAATTTAAAAAAAAAAAAAATAATATAATATTAATATTATATATTAATATAAACTATATATATTTAATATATAAAATATAAAATTATATTATATATATATAATATATATAATATATTAAAAAAAAAAACTTTGTAAAGGGGGTTTGGGCCCGGGATGCCACGAGCACTTTGGAATGGTTAAAAAAGAAAATTTGACACGTGTTAGCATTAGAGGGGAATTTGGGATAATATACAAAGAATGTGGGGAAAAAAGATGGAACGAGTGTTGGCCCAAAACAAGTCAGTGTGGCTGAATTTCTAAGGCATGGCAAAGGTTGCTAGGTCACTGATAAATGCTGATCGAACAGGTTTGTGGGTGATGCTCCTTCGAAGTGTTTCTGACTGCTTGCCGATATTTGCTGCAGCTGGGCATTACAATTACTTGAAGTCAGCTTATTTCTATGTCCAAGACATGGGTAATCTTCACATCAATCACCCAGAAGTATTCAAGAAATTCGAACAAGGTTTTCATCGTAGCAGCAAGTTTTGGGCAGGACTCGGTGGGGATCTAGTCATCGAGACGACACTGATGAGGTTATTGAAGACCAGTGGCGGTATGACGCATGGAAGTGGAATGTCTGAAAATCAGATGGCCCTCTGGACCATGTCAAGCCCAATTACAGCAGAGTACAACATCGCAATTCAAGAGTTCACAAACCTGTCATACATGACATTTGAACAGCACAAGAATTTGACAGAGGCAAGGATGAAAAGGGATGCTGCTGATGTGGAGAAGATCAGTTCAAAACTTTCCATAGATTCACCTTTTTCACCAGACTTCATTGAGAAATATTGTCACTGGTGTTGTGGCCGAGGAAGGCGTGAATGTGCATGAATACTGTTGGATGCAAGATAATGCAGAAAATGATCGGACAGCCTGCCTTAAAATTCTTGTTCACTAGGAAGGATAAAGCCATAACACTTGGACAGAAATCTGCAGGGGCTAATATCCGAGCCAGGGCCAGTATCAGCAAAAAGACTGCTTTCCATAAGCTTATAAGAGGAAATACTGTCCTTCAGTTTTGTGCCAAGGCATTCACCAGCCAAATCAGGCCACAGAGGTGATCGATGCCCCTTTGGGTTGCCAAGAAAAGGCTATCCTCTTTGGGGTAAATGCACAGATTATCTTGCTACAATGCGATATAATGCCTTCAACAGGAAGGTTGTCCTCTGCTTCATCGTTTATAACGCCTGCACGTCTGCCTGCGACTGAATCCGCTACCAAAAATCCACTCTCGCAGGGCCATACTATCATATCATATGGATGTCATAAACTGGGGATGAATTCTACAAAATAATCAACTTCAAAGTCCCACTCATGTCAAGAATGAATGCTGCTCCAGACAGTCTCTTGAAAGTCTCTTGCAACTGTTCAACTGCTTGTAAGACAGTCCGATGTTCGTGTAGAAGACAAGGACTGCCATGCCCCTACTGTCTGTGGACTATGCCAGCTAGAAGAATGCAACAATCCACTCAACGTATTTTCCAGAGGAGTCAAAAAAGGGTGAGTTCACCTAACTGGGGAAACCCCCAAGCAAAATTTTATTTTGCTTAGAATCCAATTTAAAGCCATTTTTCCTGTCTTTCCCTGATTTTAAAATCAGTTATAGATATGATCATTATTTTTTTTATATAAAAACTCTAATGACAATTTAACCCCTTTTTTTTTGAAACTCCTTGCCCCCAAAAACCTTGATTTAGACCCCAAAACCACCTTCCGGGTTGAATACCCTTTGAGATACAGCCACCTTTAAACCCCAAGGGAGCCATGTTGCCCATTTTAAAAACTTATATATCTCGGGAAAGAGGATTTCACTAGATTTTTAGTATTTTATTAAGCATTTTAAAGATGTGGTAAACCAAAAAAAAAAACATTTTGATCCTTTTTTTTGGGTTAAAAAGTTTGTATGACCCCCCTAAAAAATACTTACAGCAGACACCCGGTAACATTGCCTCCCAAAAAATTTTTCAGAAAACAGGGCCCCCCAAAAAAACTTTGCTAAAGATCCGTCCTTATATATATATATATATATATTTTATATTATTTATTTTTAAATATAAAATATTATATATATATTTTTATAATATATATATAAATTATATATATTATATATATTATATATATATAATATATATATATTATATATATATATATATATATATTTTTATATATATATAGTTTTTTTCTTATTTGATACTCATGATTTTTTCGGGTTTGACAGAGACACTCGTCATATTTGGGGGTTTGTTTATGCGCAAGGGTTCCCCAAGGAAACTGGCTTTCATCAGGCAAAAAAAATAGTTAAAAATTAATATATTGTAATGAAAAAAAAGCGAAATCAAAAAAAATAATTCTAAAAACAATAAAAATATTCCTATATTATCTAAAATTACTAATACAAAATAAAATATAATTTGTATTTAAAGGACCTTGGTTTTTTGCTGTTGGTTTGGGTAGAGGACTAAATAAACATAGTTTTGTGGGGGGACATTTCAGCTTGGGGGGCATCAAACCCGAGAGTCGGCAATCGAAACAGTGGTAGTCTTTTTTGAGTATATTTTTAGTTGGTTGTGAAATACTTGGTTATTAAGATCGGGGGACAATGCTTGATGTGTATAGTTCTAAAAATTTTAGTGTCACTAGGGTAGTGTCCCTTTGGATAGGTTTATTTAAAGTCTTATAAAAAAAGGGGTGATTAAATATGTTGAGTGTGAGGGTTTGCAGATTGCAAAGGGTGAAAAAATGGGTCGACAGAAAGTGCAGAAAAACTTTATGTCAAAAGCCAAGGGTTAGTTTCCTTGTGTCTCGCCGACGTATCTAGCGTACAACAGAACATTTAAATTCGAAAATTTATGTTAAAAATAAGGGCTTTAGGTATGAGTTTTATATTTAAAATGAGTTTTTGGGGTAAAAGATTAGAAAAAAATAAATATAAATTTTGAGTTAGGAAGAGTGATTTAAAGAGATCATTAGTTTTTTCCAAGTTAACTGGATGGCCAAAAAAAGGGGAGTTTAACATAGTTGTATCTAATATGGGTTCGGGTTCGTTCGACTTGAGTTGAACTTTTTATCTAAGAACTTTAAAGATGATTTTTTCAATTAATTTGGGGGGGTAGCCATTTTTTTGGAAAAAAATAGTAAGGAATTTGTCTCTATCTTTGGTTTTCCTTTGATAATGAGACAAATTCCTTACTATTTTTTCCAAAACAATGGCAAACCCCCTCAAATTAATTGAAACAATCACTCAAAGTTCTGATTTGTTACAATTGATTACAAAGAAAAAAGACTAGACTAATATAAAATTTTTTTGCAACCTGTAAAATTAGGGAAATAACCCCTAACTTCCCCCAAATTTTAAATTTATTAAACCCATGCAAAAAAATACATTACATATAAGTCATTTAAATTTAAAATTTACTAAATTTAGAAAAAAAAGAAAAAAAAGGGCTACTTAAAAATCACATGGGGGACTTTAATCAAACTAAATCGATCTAAAAACACCGTCATGGTTTTTTTTTTAATTTGTCTTTTAAAATAGATTGTACGTATAATGACTCAAAATTCGAAACAGCCAAAACTTGTCATGGGAAAAAAACTGTCTCTCTGGTATTCCTCGGGAAACACTCTGTTAATGGGGTAAAGTCGAATTAATCTTTCTAACCTTTCGTTAACTCCGTAAAAAAGATTTCTCTCCTCGGATTCCCTTTTGCCTTAAAAAAATTTAAATACAACTATGTCAAACAACTTACATTTGAGAAGCTTGTTAATACACTTTAAATATAAACTAAAAAAAAAATTATTACGGAGTGGGTAACTTAATTCAAGGCATTCCACTTTGCCATTCATCATATCGCGAATTTTAATGAATTTAAAATTCTTCCCCCAAAAAACCCCCAAATTTAATTATGCCCTTAAATACCCTTAAATTGTGTATATCCTAATTTACTAGACCCGTAAAAGGGCGCGGTAAGTAATTTTTTGTAAAATGAGACATTAACAAAACTGAATCCTCCTAGTGATAAAACAAAATTTAAAGTCCTCGCTGACAAAACATTTTTTATCCTAAAATGGGGATAGACTTATCCGTTTCCCCTTTGAACATTACTTAAAAACAAAAGCTTACTAAAGATGTTTTCCATTATATATTTCCCAGTGGGCCCCCTTTCCCGGTGTCCTTTATGGATTACCAAAAACACATAAAATAGGTAACCCCCCACGTCCCATTCTTAGTACTATAGGGACCTTTAACTAAACCTAGCTAAAATCTTCTCCGATAAAATTTACCCCTTTAAATAGAATGAAAACAAATTAAGAAATCCCTTTTTAATTTTACATGAATTAAAAAAAAATTTAAAGTAAACAACGCGGTAATGGCTAGTTTTGACTTCAATTACTATTTACAAAATTCCATTAGAGAGACTTTGAAATAACACTGATAATTTAATTTATAAAGTACCATTTTTCTTAATTACACAAAAAAAAAATTCTGATTTTTTTAACGTTTGCTATAAAAGACTTCCATTTATTTTAAAAAAAAAAACTTTATGAAACTGATGGTGTTTCCATGGGACGTGCCTGGGCCCTTTATTTGCTAAGCTTTTTTTTGTCACCAGAGGCCCTGTGGCTGTCAACTGTCCTAAACTTTTTTTAACCCTTTTTAATTTTAAAAGATAGAGACGACACTTTTTTACTTTTAAAAAAACCGAGCCATTCCCTTTTTTTTTGAAGTACCTTAATTCTCAGCACCCCAAATAAAATTTGTTCACATATGAAATTGAAAAACAACATCACTACTTTTTTAGATATCCTAGTTTCTCGAAAAAAAAAATTACCCTTTCCCCCCAGTTATAAAAACCTACTTTCACTGGCTTAGGAAATCAATATGCTTCTTTTCCCCAACCCCCCTTTTTTAAAAACAAAACTATTAAGACCCTACTACACAGATGCTATGTTTTTCACTAATTGGTTTTCCTTTTTAAAGAGATCAAAATTTCCTTACTAATTTTTCCAAAACAAAGGCTACCCCCTCAAAAAATTTAATTTAAACAATCATCTCAAAATTCTTTGATAAAAAGTTCAACCCCGATCGAACACCCCCAACCCAATTAGACACACACATGTTAAACTCCCCTTTTAGGCCATCCAGTTACACCATTCGGAAAAAACTCAAGATCACTTAAGCACTCTTCCTAACTCAAAATTTATATTTATTTTTTTCAAATTTTTTTAACCTAAAAACTCTTTAATATAAAGACTATACCTAAAGCCCTTATTTCTAAAAAATAATTTACGATTCAAAAATTTTTAGTTGTAACCTAGTCGTCGGCGAGACGACAAGGAATCAACCCCTTTGGGTTTCTGACATAAAGGTGTTTCTGCACGTACTGGTCGACCCATTTCTTACCTTCGCAATCTGCAATCCCCCTCACACTCACATGATTTAGTCACCCTTTTTCTATGAATACTTTAGTATCCTTTCCAAGGCACACTACCCTGGACACTAAAAATTAGAACTATACAAAAGCATTTTCCCCTGATCTTTAAAAACCAGTATTTCACACCAACTACATTATCAAATGACTACCACTGTTTCGATTGCCCCACTCTCGGTTCGATCGCCCCACACAAGCTGAAATGTCACCCACAAAACTAGTGTTCATTCAGTCCTCTACCAACTCAGACAGCATACACACCAAGGTCCGTTAAATACAAATTATATTTTATTTAGTAGTTAGTAATTTTAGATAATATAGGAATATTTTATTGTTTCTTAGAATTAATTTTTTAGATGTTCGCTTTTTAGCATTACAATATATTAAATTTTTAACTATTTTTAGCCTGATGATGCCAAGTGCCTTGGCGAAACGTTGCGCATAAACAACCCCAAGTATGACGAGTGTCTCTGTCACCCTGAAACATCATGATATATATATATATTATATATATATATATATATATATATATATATATATATATATATATATATATATATATATATATATATATATATTATATATATATATATTTATTATATATATATATATATATATATATATATATATATATATATATATATATATATATATATATTATCAGCATTTACCTCCGGTCGTAAAGTCGAACAGTCGTAAGTTGCGTAGGTCATAAGTCGGCGAATAGTTACATTGTGACGCCGTGATTAGAAGAGGCTCATGCGGCCCCCCTGTGTCCTCCGATGCACTCACAATCGGAGGCACTACATTAGTAGGATAAACATAAGACATTCATAGAAGGAGTTTATATTAATACAGCTCTCTCTCTCTCTCTCTCTCTCTCTCTCTCTCTCTCTCTCTCTCTCTCTCTCTTCTCTCTCTCTCTCTCTCTCTCTCTCTCTCTCTCTTCTCTCCTCTCTCTCTTCTCTCTTCTCTCTCTCTCTAACATGTATACTATCATTGTATAGGATGGTCGCGTATCCATCCATAAGTACGGCTTTGATATGTTTGAATATAATGTTAGTTCTGTATTATAATTTTTCTCCCGCCCCATAAGAGGACCTACGTGATGAAGGCAATTCCAAAGATCTGAAACTCGAGAAATGCCAGTGGTCGCTGGCAGTTTTAACTCAAAGGTTGGTCTACTGTGTTTTGGCTCCGCGACTAAAAAAAAATAAAAATTTTTCATAAATTAATTTCGCGTATAAACATTGATGCACCGCATCTGATACCAAAATATAGTTCTTCTGTTGTTCTACTAATTAATATTGATGACATGCATTACGATGGAACGTTCTATAATAGCGCGGAAAAAAATTAAAAAATAAAAAAAAAAAAAAAAGGGAGTGCCTCTCATGTCCTGGTCTATGCGCTCACCTCTCCAGCGATACATTTTTTCCCCCTCTATTACCCAGTCCATGATTATACAGAAGTATAATGATTTAGTACAAGTATAATGAATTAGTACAGTATATGATCAGTACAAGTAAAATGAGTACAATAATTGAGATCTAATAGAGCATCGGGATATTTTCTAAACTGTTACAGTGGTCGAGGTAGTTCACTGTTTAGCGTCGTAAACTCGCAATGCAAGTTTGTTATTATTTTGTCAACCATATTATCAGTAAAACATAGGTATAAGTTTAAGCATGAGAACCTTAAATAGAATAGAATTTTTCGCCTCTCTAAAAAAAAAAAAGACTATAGTTCGCTATAGACCCAAAGAAAGGCTTGATAATTAGATAGCGCAAAACAGACGTGGAGTTAATTTCTTCTACAGGTATTAAGGTCCTCAACCAACACCCAGGTACTGCCTCCTACTAACAACACGTCTTTTGCATTTAATAAAATCAACAAACATCAGCTAACACTTACGTATGGTGTGTCCCTTTATCCCCACACCCCAAGTAACTAAGAACGGTCTCTGTGTTACTTTGCCTACACCGAGCTATATATACACAAGTAAGATCCACATCTCGTCAGCAACATCTGGAAAACCCGTGACGCTATAAAGGGAAATATGGGAAAACCCTTTACTAGAAATGCCACGAAATCCGTAAACATCAACTATAAACCTACCCTACTGTTGTTAAGCTTGCAATCCCTCCGTTATATTTTATCACAAGCCGCCACTGGTAGTAGTAGTAGTAGTAGTAGTAGTAGTAGTAGTAGTAGTAGTAGTAAGTAGCAGTAGTAGTATAGTAGTAGTACAGTAGTAGTTAAGATCACTATTAGTAAATATTAAATTTGTTATCGTTTTATTTTTATTATCATTGTTAATTTGTTATTACTATCATCATTGTTATTATTATCGTTATTATAATTATCAACATCATCAATTTATCATTTATATTAATAGAGGTAGTAGATAGTAATTTTGTTTCTATCCTAGCCACAAACATAACTACATATTATGTACACACACACGTGAATGAGTTAGCAGTCCGGGTAGGCCTATCACTTTATTTCTCCCTTCATCCTCAGCCCACATTACCCACGCACCCAGCCTTCCACACAACGATACGCTACATGACGGTAGGCCTATTGACCTCAACAAACTCCACGATAAACTTAGACATTCATAAAAGGAGTTGATATTTATACAGTAGTCTCTCTCTCTCCTCCTCTCTCTCTCTCTCTCTCTCTCCTCTCTCTCTCTCTCTCGTCTCCTCCGTCTCTCTCTTCTGCCTCCTCTCTCTCTCTCTCTCTTTCTCTCTCTCTCTCTATAATATATATATAATAATTATTAGACAGTATCATGATCAGTACATGTAATAATGATTAGGTAAAGTATAATGATTATAAACAAGTAAATAAATGATTAGTACAAGTATAATGATTAGTAAAAGTATAATGATTATATAAGTATAATGAATTAGTAAACAAGTATACAATGATTAATACAATTATAATGTTAGTATAATATAATGATTAGTACAAGTATAATGATTACACAATCTAATGATTGGTACATGTATAATGATTAGTACAGGTATAATGGGATCAGTACAAGTATAATGATTAGTATAAGTGATAATGTTTTAGTACAAGTATAATGCTTATTACAAGTATAATGATTAGTACAAGTATAATGAATTAGGACAGTATAAATGATCAGTACAAGTATAATGATTATTACAAGTATAATCGATTAGTACAAGTATAAATGATTAGTATAAGTATAATGATTATACGAAGTATAATGATTAGTTACATGTATAATGATTGAGTACGAAGTATAATTATTAGTACATGTATAATTTTAGTACAGGAGTATAATATTAGTCAAGTATATGATTAGTACAAGTATAAGTTAGTACAAGTATATGATTAGTACAAGTATAATGACTTCGTACAAGTTAATGAGTAGTACAAGTATAATGAGTAGTACAAGTATAATGATTGGTACAAGTATAATGATTAGTATCAAGTATAAATGGAGGGAAGATTAGTACAATATAATGATTAGTACAATATCATGATGATTGTTACAATTATAATGATTAGTAAAGTATAATGATTAGTAAAATAAATAATGATTAGTACAGTATAATGATAAGTACAATTATAAGATTAGCTCAAGTATATGATTAGTACAATTATAATTATTTGTATCAATATAATTATTATTACAAGTATAATGATTAGTAACAAGTAAATGATTTTAGTACAAGTATAATGATTAGTACATTATAAATGATTAGTACAAGTATAATGAGAGTACATGTATAATGATTTAGTACAATATAATGATTAGTACATAGTATAATGATCAGTAACAAGTATAATTGAGAGTAATATTGATCTATAGAGCATCGGGGAGTATTTGCTAAACAGGTACAGTGTCTGAGGTAGTTCAAATGTTAGCGCGTAACTCGTAATGCAAGATTGTTAATATTTTTGTCAACACCACCGAATACGCTCCTTCCATAGTTTGGTGTAAGATGTACTGTTAAACTGCATCGGCAATTATATAACATTGAAAGTTTATAGATACAATAAGACAAGTGATGACTGCCACCACCATCACACCACCATCACCACATCCCCGTCCACACCACAAACCCTTTCATAGAGTGCTAAGCTCCTATGTAACATTTTCGTCATTTTCACAAGCACACATATAACCAGAGTGGGTGTATTTTAAATACCTTTGTGTATTTAGAAATGTATTTTATAAATACATTGGTTGTCATGTAATTTTAAATACAGTATTTAAATACTTTTATGAGTATTCTAAATCACATTGTATTTTAAATAACTTTTATGAGTATTTAAATACATTGTATTTAAATTACTCGTAATATAAAATGTAAATACGTTTCTAGCAGTTAACTTGGCCATAACCCGCCCCAACTATCTGGCAATCCTGGATGTTACAGTGAACCGAGTGTTTCCACTTTCAAGGAAATTTCCTTATTTTTAGGAACTTTAGACTGAGAGGAACTGGTCTAAGGAAACCCAAATCAAGGAATCCTAGGAAATCTATTTTTTTTCTGACATGTTAGAAATTTGTGTGTATTTAAAATCTATTTACAAATGTTTTAAATACAATTGAGTTTTAGTATTTAGTATAATAATACATTCGTAAATGTTTTAGTATTTAGTATTTAAATACATTCAATGTATTTATGCTCAGCTCTGCATATAACACATGGCGCCTGTGTGAGTTTATCTCGCCATAGACTAGTAACACATTTTGTTAACAGGGACCAATCGTCGAAAACCATGATGACATAGCACTATGAATACCAAGATTGAGTTCAATACTCTGGGATTTTTTTAAACGAGGTAAAAATCCTGGACCCCTTGCCTGCTTTACTGACTGATATTTGATGCCAGGAGAAGAGAATAGTACGCTTCTTCTAATTTCGCTGTATTTTAATCATAGTTTAACCATATTATCAGGTAAACACAGGCATAATTTTAAGCATGACCTTAAAATAAATAGACTTTTCGCCTCGTAAAAAAAAAAAGTAGTTCGCTTAGAGACCCAAAGAAAGGCTTGATAAGATAGCGCAAAACGATCAGTGGAGGTATTTCTTTACTACAGTCTATTAATTAAGGTCCTCACCAACACCCAGGTCTGCCTCCTACTATACTCTTTTCAACATTTAAAAATCCACAACCACACTAACCACTTACGTATAGGTGTGTCCCTTATCCCCACACCGGAGCTATATACACAACTAGATCCACATATCGTCAGGCACTCTGGAAAACCCATGAAGCTATAAAGGAAAATATGGGAAAACCTCACCTCTTTACTACGTAGTTTGATTATTAGCTCTTTGTTTGTTTACTTAAGGCGGTTCCCCATTCAGTTCCGCTTTGTACGGCCGTCTTTACAACAACACTTAACAGCTCAACAATTACGTCACCATCATCACCACTTGAGTGGTATTTGTGGTTAACTGGGCACAGTGTTTTGGCAACTCCGCTCGAGCGACACCGCCGGCGGGAGAGATGACTTGAATTTAACTTGTACGGCGGCCGTAACAGCGGTACGGCGGTGTCGTTAGAACTTTGTTGTGACGTCATTGGTGACTTCTTTGTTGTTGTACGGCGGGCCGTACAAGCGGGAAGGTGGGAACCGGCTTGAAGTCTCTTTGATTCAACGTATCATATGCGTTTTCGCTTGCCTTCTATAGCCCATCCATCCTTCAGTAACCTCGTGTTTTTGGGACCGCCTTCAGTAACATCGTGTTTTGGGGACCGCCTTCAGGTAACATCGTGGGTTTGGGGACCGCGTTCAGTAACCTCGTGTTTTCGGGACCGCGTTTCATTAACCTCTTGTTTTGGGGACCGCGTTCAGTAACCTCGTGTTTTGGGACCGCGTTCATGTAACCTCGTGGTTTTGGGGACAGCTTTCAGATATAACCCGAGAAGGGTCAACGTTGATTAACCGCCTTCACGCCAGATCTTTCCTTTGCAGATAGACTCGTCCTGTGTGGTAAGCCTAAAATTACGAAAAGTAACAAGTATAAAACCAAATTTAGCTATTAGAAAAAGACATACTAAACAGGTCATGTCTATAAAATGTTTGCTAATAAATTTAACACAACATTATTTGTCTTATAGTAGCCAAATTACAAAGGAAATTGCGTTCGGGCCTCAAGGGGTTCATTTTCGAGGTAGCAACACACTGAGAGGGGGAGGTAGACCCCAAGGATAATAACAAGATACTGTATACTATCCTTGGTTACACCCGCATGACTATATTAATTTATAGGAACTAGATGAATAGATCGTTTGCTGTGTTATTGGTTCACACAGAAGGCCTCCTCTATCTCCTCTCCTTCTGCGCCTCCTTCGTCACTTTTCCAAAAAAAAGCCCTCGGTTGGTGTACTCATGAGGCTGAGCTTGGAGTTCTTTAATCATCCTGCGTCGAGGTTATATGTTGCTTGTGTGCTGGGGTTCCCGTCGGGGTGGTGGGTGGGCGGGAGGGTGAGGGAGGTGGTGGCGACGTGGGAGGGCGGCGGGGCTGGCGGGGGCGTGAAGGAGACCCAGCCTGGAGTGTGCGTGGCATCGCCCCCGTCCCCGTCACGCCCCTGCGCATGACCACGCTGGCCTGCTTACTATATGGGGGGGGGGGTGGTGCACGGTGGGCTGGATGTCCTGCGAAGGTTGTGTCAGGTTAATATCTTCCATTACTGTGTGTGGTGTTCTTTCTTACTAATTGTATCTTTACAGGTTCGTTATGTTTTCCCTGTCTTTTATCACTGATTTGTGATTTATCTTGAAAAGCTATTATACAGAGAGAAAGAGAGTGTGTGTTATTCCCTGGTTCACCCATGGTCTTGCCACGCCGACTAGCTCGCGATCGCCAGTTTCACCTCCCGGTGTGACTTGGAGCTCATTATTACCGGATCATTGGGTAATAACTCGAACTCAACACACCACACACCCCCATCACCTTGCTCAAGGAGGACAGTTTACAAACCCTAATTTTTCGGTGAAAAATACCCGTGAACAGTTGAGGATTAAAATCGTCTACCACAGAAATGGCAAGTCAGGCACGCTTATCAATTGGACCACGGGATGGTCATGTTGTGTGTGTGTGTGGTGTGTGGTGTGTTACCTTGGAAGTGATGAGGAACGGCGCAGCTGTTGAAGACACGCAAGGTATAGCACAGTGTATGTAAGTACATGCCCACCACCACGAAGCGGGCGGCGGAGGAGCAAGCAGGGTCTCAAGTAAGTTTTCGAGGCGCTCCACAAAATTATGACGCAGAGAGAAAGCATCGCATCGTTTGGGCTACTCATTTCAAGTAACGTGTGTTGTTGTGTGTGTGTGTATGCGCGCTCTTACCTAATTGTGCATGAGGGGGGCCCTAGTACGGAGATCATATTGCATGCAGCGCGGTCTCTACCAGCTGTCCAGCTGTGAAGCCGGGCGTCCCCGTCCGAGCTGTAGGAGATCAGTGGGCAGGTTCCCATCCAATGGCCACACAGCCCAGTCGCTCGTGTACATGTGGACCAGAAAGCATGGACTGACTGGCAAAGAACTGAACACCCTGGAAATCCTAGTCAAGTACTGCCTGCAGGTGTACTTTCAAACTCTACTACGACATCAAGGTTCACCACAGACTAGAGGACGACCCCAAGCACATCCTCACGCAGCTCAGAGTGATGAGGTCGCAGCCCAAGAAGGTCCAAACAGCTGTGACCTTCTACGTGCGGACAGGAGCATGGTTCGCACACTCAGAATGTGTCCTCCTCTCGCTGATGGCGAGTCAGAGTGAGGACGACCGCAGGTTCGCCGTGACCCAGATTTTGAAGCTGAGGGCTGGCGAGGAGTATGGGGACACCAGTGTAAGACCTCGCATCACACCCAAGCTGAACTTGTCAGCCACCAGCTTGCAGACACTGATCAGCTGGCAGCCTGGCCAGGTGCACGAGCCGGCATTCACCTGTTCACTGTCCGGGGATCAGATCCAGGAGATCCTGGTCAAGCCGTATGAGGTTCCGGAGTTTCTCTATCCACACTCAGAGCACCGAAAGAGTTGTGAAGCAGGTGACAGAGGCTGCGGCAGCAGTGGTGGGGCAGCAGGCCAGAGACGGGTTCATCCGGGCTCGGGCCCACCACCGGGAGACCCTGCCTGCTTCAGGTCTAAGAAGGACATGATGGACACGTTCTAGGCCAAACGTAGAGGCTGTGACACTGTGGATGTAGTGCCTGATGAACCAACTGATCAGAAAGAGCTTACCACACGCTAGTCATTTGGAACTCATATTGGTGCATGATGCAATAAACAGGACCAACCGGACACTGCATACTCATTTAAGCATTATTCGATAAGGGTGCAATATAAAAGTGCGATTTTGCATAATAAGAATTGCTCAAAGGCAAAAATGGAAATAGATAAAATCGTCTTTGAATTCCATTTTACATAGGAAATTGGCATGCCAAAGTTGAGAAAAAGAATTTTTGTTATACGGCGTACCCTACTAGATAATGTATAATGAAATAGATGTATAAGATCGTTGCGTTATTGTTCACGCCTCCTCTATCTCCTCCTCCTTCTGCGCCTCCTTCGTCACTTCTCTCAAAAAGCCTCGGTTGGTGTACTCATGAGGCTTGGAGTTCTTTATATCATCCTGCGTCGAGGTTATATGTTGCTTGTGCTGGGGTTCCGTCGGGGTGGTGGTGGGCGGGAGGGTGAAGGAGGTGGTGGCGACGTGGGAGGGCGGTTTGCGGGCGGGGGCGTGAAGGAGACCAGCCTGGAGGTGGGCGTGGCATCGCGCCCCGCCACGTCACGCCCCTGCAGCAGGACCACGCTGGCCTGCTTACTATATGGGGGTGTGCACGGTGATCTGGATGTCCTGCGGAAGGTTGTGGCAGGTTAATATCTTCCATTACTGTGTGTGTGTTCTTTCTTACCTAATTGTATCTTTACAGGTTCGTTATGTTCCCTGTCTTTTATCACTGATTTGTGAATCTATTCTTGAAAGCTATGTATACAGAGGAGAAGAAAGAGAGAGTGTGTGTTATTCACCCATGGTTCACCTGGGAACCATGGTCTTGTTCACGTGAGCTGGCTCGCGATCGCCAGTTTCACCCTCCCGGTGTGAGCTTGGAGCTCATTATTACCGATCATTGGGTAATGCTGGGAACCTCACACACCCACACCCCCTCACCTTGCTCAAGGAGGACAGTTACAAACCCGAATTTGTCAGTGAAAAATACCCGTGAACAGTGAGGATTAGAAATCGTCTAACCACAGAATGGCAGGCCAGCACGCTATCAATGGACCATCGGGATGGTCATGTGTGTGTGTGTGTGTGTGTGTGGGTGTGTTACCTTGGAAGGGATGAGGAACGGCTCAGCTGTTGAAGACACGCAAGGTATAGCACAGTGTGACATGCCAATCACCACGGGGGACGGCGGAGGAGCAGGCAAGGGTCTCAAGGAAGTTTCGAGGTGCTCCACAAATTATGACGCAGAGAGAAAGCATTGCATCGTTTTGGCTACTCATTTCAAGGTAACGTGGTGTGGGTTGTGTGTGTGTGTGTGTGTGTGTGTTGTGCTGTGTTTACTTACCTAATGTGCATGATTTTTACAGTATTTAGTTACCTTATCGTGTCCAGTCTTTTATTATTATTTATCTATTAACCATTTCATTACTTGTGTGTTTGTATGTGTGTGTGTGTTATTGTATGGCAGATTACAACGTAATGCTGCACCGCGGTTGGTGGTTGTATCGTTTTTGTTGTTAAAGAATGGGTGGCACAATTAAAATTAAACAGCTAAATTACCTAGCATCCTGCCGGGGGGATAGTGTTACCAAGAAATTAACCAACCAGCCAATATTATGGGTTGTACAAATGTCACGTTAAGGAGAAGAGGAATAGAACAAGACATTAATTAACACCAACGAAACAAATTGAAACTAGAACCGAATTGAACCAAAATTATTGAACAGAACATTCATGTATGGATAACAACAAAAGCACTTGTATAATTATATAGCGAACAAATAAACGCGTAACAAATTGGAAAAAAATATATGGAACTCTAGAGGGAAATTAAATTAGAAACAACGATGAGAAAGGTGTTCAAATGTATCATAGTACAAAGGGAATAGCACAACGGCCAGCCTTTTGTACCCGAAGTCAAAGCAAAATGAAGTTGATTCCTCGATGTGAACATTTTAAAAATTTACGAGAGATCAATCAACTTTGGGGGGCATACCCCGGGGGCGGGGCGCCCGCCCCCCCTACGACGCCACCCCCCGGGGGTCACCACGCGCGAGTTCCCATGCAGGCCCCTTTTCCCCATACCAAGCAGCTCTCGACAAGAAACATCAACTTGCCCCAGCCCCGAGCCCGTGGGGCCCCCTTTGGCCCCTCCCCCGCCGGATTTTTCTCTTACAGTACAACCCCATGGGAAGGATCGGTTTAGGGTAGCGTGCCCCAGCCCCTATGCCGAAGTTGGGGCTGACGGACATCGGGAAAGCCTCGATTCAGTTTTCACGGTGCAATGTGATTTGACACTAATCATCCCAGCGATACCCCCATTTTTCTGCGAAGACATTTTATTCCCAAAAGCTTTGTTCGTTCCAAGTCACTTTTGTTTTCGTTCACAACCAAAAGGTAAGACAGGGATCACAAGCGACTTGAAGATCCGGATCTTTGTCCCCTGCAAGGCCCGACAACCCCAAAATACTCCCCTGAGCGAGCCCTAAAACCGTGGGCTATGCAAATCCTCGTAAGCTTCTTGAGTGCCCCGCCTCATTATGGACGCGCTCCCAAAGGTATGTAAAACTTTCTAAGATCTCAATGTCCTCGCCACAGCATGACAGACTGTATGCTTATTAGTAAGTCTCCAAAACCTGGACCTTTGGTCTTGACCCGGGAACCTAAGCCCCAAAGGTTTTGCCTCCTCTGCAGCGCCTGAGACCCATCACCAGGACCTCCAGCGCTCAGCAAAGATTCTGCATACGGAAAAAACAAGATCAGTTCTTGGGTTCCCGAGGATGCCCCACAATCACTTTGATTAAAAATTGCCCAATACCCAGTCCATAAAAACTTTGAAAAGTGAGGGGGAAAAGGACGCCCCCTTCCCTCACTCCGTTTCACAGGAAAGAAGCGGGATCCCCTGCCCCACACTTCCCGCACTGCAATCCCAGAAAACAGACCATTATAAACCCAAAGTCCTTTCAGGAATCCCTCGAATCGAGAAGATCCCGAGTATCCGATGCACTGGTCAAAGCCTTCTGAGATCAAAATAGGCTGCAAGATCCCCTTCGAAACTCAGTCGGCGTTTCCACCCGGACACGAAGCGCTGGAACGGGCCGTTGTTTATTACCAGGGGTGAAAACCCGACTGCTGAGGGCTCTGATGCTTCACCAGATGACTGCGAATTTGTGTCAGCAATAGTGGGGAAGCACCTTGCCCGGGAGCTGAGCGTGGAATACGCGGTAATTTTTGCAGTCCTGACGGTCCCCTTTCCTTTCCCGATAGGGACGCCAGCCCCTTTTCCGTCAGGGGAATGGTACCTGATTGCCACACGGCAGTCAGGACGCATGCAACCCCGGATCATGCCTCACCCCCAGCTTTGAGAGCCCCGATGATATTACAAACACCAGCTGCCTTTCCCCCCTTCAACTTGCTACAGCCTTTTGTTCGTCAAGAGAGGGTGCTTTCGCAAGGGAGGATCGGCATCCACTGCCTGAACCCCCGTGGTGTGAAGCTGCTCTTGGGGGTCCACGTGAACAACGCCAAATACTCAGCCCAACGACCCCATCCCCCTCCAGTCCGACACGAGGCGCCCATCTGCTTTCGAATAGCACTCGCCCGAGAAGGGATTTGGAACGGAGCTTCTTGGGGGCCGGTGGCGGGTCGGAGGCCCCATTGCTTTCAATGCCCCTGACATCCCAGCGAGACCCCTGACTGAGAAAAAATTTGGATAAATCAAAAGTCGTTTCAGCCCGAACTAAATAGCAATTCCTTTTGGGTCAGGGCTGCCCCGCATGGTAAATGAACCCAGTACAACCAGCGCACGGTCGGATCGTCGGCGACAAAACCGATCCCCACGGGTTCTACCATGAGAAAGGTGTGCGGACCCCCAGATGGACTAGAAAAAGCCATTTTTAAAGGGCAGATGAATTCACTTTGAGTCAAGGGCCATACCCCCAGCATGGGTAAATAGTGGGCCCCGGGGTTAATCCCTACGGGGGTTCTGCGTCCTGGCCATGGTGAGCAAAAAAGGCCAATCCCTGAAATAAAAGGGTTGGGGGACTGGCCTGCACCCCCCCCCTTAACCAAAAACTTAAAGCCACAAAAAAACAAGAGAATAAGGCCGGGGATTTGGTAACCGCGCCCCCGACCCGGTTTTGCGGGGGGGGCCCCACCACGAACCCTCCAAGCCCAGCAGGGCCTCCCGTCGTATGCCTAGACAAGTGCGGGAAAGCCCCGGGAACCCACACTCTAAATCGGGGTAGGCGTATGCCCCCCAAAGATTGAACTAGAATAGGAAAGGGGGGGGGGGGGAGTGTGGAGGTGGAGGGGGGGGACCTTGTAAAATTTTCCCCATTTTCTCTGGAAATATTTTAGTTTTAAACATTTGGGCCCGGGCGGGCAATGAACTTCCGGGTGGGGGTCGTTGCCCCACCAGGGTTTTTTTGCGGCGCTGTCTGTTTCTTTCTTTCTGGAAAGCGTGTTTTAAGATCCTTTTTTACGAGCTGTGAAAAAAGCGGAGTAGGGTGAAACATCTTTTAAAACCCTAGCTGGGCGGGAAAGGAAGGGCGGCGAGGGACAGCACGCTACGACGGAGGACAGAAGGAGGGAACGCGAGGGGGGGATAACTAATTTTATAACAAGATCGACTCGAGGAGGGGGGGGAGGGGGAGCAACCAAGGCAATAGAGGGGATCTTCGGGGGGATGGAGGGCAGGAGGGGTATGGGGGGTACCGACGGCGTAAGGGGGCCCCCCGAGGTTGGGAGGCGGCGTCCCCTTTGTGGGCAGGGGCGAAGTCCCTGCACCGCTGCCCGGCGCCGCCAGCAGGCGCACGCGACAGGCTCTGAGGCGCGGGCGTAACGTTAAAGGGATCACCCCACAAACACAAAAAAGGGGAGGGGAAAAGGGGAGAGGAAAAAATGGAAAAACTTTAAAAAAAATAAAAAAAAGGTACAAAAAAAGGAAAAGGGAAAAAAAAAACATTTAAAAAAAAATGTTTTTTGATTACTACCCGCAAACCCCGCCCCCCGGGGGCGGATTTTTTTGGCAGCCCCTCGGGGGCTTTTGGCCCCCACCTGTGTTTGGTGGGTTTTCGGCCACCAAACACAGCCCTCCCCCAGAATCCCTTCAAATCCTAAAATCATGGATTAGAAAGTTGTTTTAAACGCCAATCCTTTCACATCCCCCCCAACCCCTTTCACTCACCCTTCCCCAAACCCCCCCCCACCATTCACTACCCAAACCCACACCCCCCACCTTTCATCCCCCTTTTCCCCACCCACACACCCTTTCACTCACCCATTACCATCACCCCCCCCTATTCCCTAAACCCATCCCCCATCCCCCCCAAACCCCATCACCCCCCCCCCCCTTTCACTCCCCCCATCCCCCCCCCACCCAATTACCATCACCCACCCATTCACTACCCATACCCATCCCCCTACCAAGGTTTCCTCAATTCTCGCAACCATTTTTTTTTCACACTTCCGCTAATAGGGCTAAAAAAAAAAAAAAAAAGTTAGGATCTCTCATAAAATGAGTTTAAAAACCCTTCCCCCCTGTCGCCCCCGGTTTCCCCAAAACGTGAAAATTGAGGGGATTCCGCCACAGGGGCGGCACTAGAGGGAACACAGACGACAGACACCACCACACTTTCGTTATTTATTAAGAAGTATAGGCCCCCGCCTCTGGCCCTTTACTTTTGGTCATTTCTTGGGGTTTGGAACGTGGCAGCGACTCAAAGTGCTTTTAAAAACCTAGTCTACAACCTAAAATTTCATAAATTGTTATTGTAAACCGAAGTTTAAATTTAGCACTAATTAAATCTTTACCAAAATTACCATTAAGGGGTTTGCTACGCAAAAATTTGTTTCACAGCCCCCCTTGATTTTGCAGCATATTTTACATGTCAAATTTCAGCTCAACCCCGGAAATATTTAGGAGTAGTTATTCATTTTTTGGGCCCAAAAAAAGGTTCCATCCCAAACGCGAAGGGTTTTATGGTAAGGGGCAGCTCGTTCGCTCGCTGAAAATTATGAAATTATTTAGATCAAGTATGGCGCCCAGCCCTGGCCCTTTGCTTTTGCTCATTTCTTGCGGTGGAACGTGGCGCGAGCCACGTTCCACCAATTAACCATTACGCTAATTACTCTTAAAGGGTTTTTTTCTCGAAAAAAAAATTGTTGCACAGACCCCTTGTTTTTGATAGAACTACTTGCATAAAATTTCAGCTCAATCCGAAATATTTGGGAGAGCTTCACTTTTGGCTTACACTTGGTTCCAGGGTTCTTATGGTGAGAAGGAGCTCGCTTCGCCGCGCAATAAAAGATGTTTTAGTATATTTAAAAACTTCAAAAATGTTTTAAATTTTTTTTGTTTTTTTAAAATACTTCGTAAAATGTTTTTAGTATTAGTTTTAAAACATTCAAGTTTTTAGGTCCAGCTCTGTTTTACACTGGTCGACACCAAAAAGGGTTTCTGAGTTTTGTGTGTGGGTTGGAAAGGATTTTCGCTGCTGATTTTAAAAAGGCATGCTTTTTCTCTAGCACGTATTTTTTTTGAAAATGGGGCTTTAAATTTTTAAAGCTATTAATTATAACGTATATAAAATTTAAAATCTAATTAATCGAAAAAATCCCCCTGGGAATATATTTTACTCGAAAAAATTAGGGTGGTGCCTGCGGCTTTATTGGGGACCTAATGACAATCTGGCAAAAAATATATTTAAATTTTAAAAATTATCCAAAAAATGTCCCACATTTTGGGAAATACCCGAAAAAATCCCAAAATCACAGTAAATTTTGCATATTAAATATAATAATATATAATATATAAATTAATATATATATATATATATATATATATATATATATATATTATTCTTGGAAAACACAACTTCGAGTTTTTTTTGGAAAAAAGATGCGTATTTCAAAGAACAGTCAGTTAGACGTTCTTCAGAAGAAAAGTCAAGATCTAAAATTGGTAAAAAATATACATATGATCAAAAATATACAACACCCCAAAAGTACTCACCCTTCCATAGTACATCAAATGTTTCTGTATTTGCTCTTTCGTTTTTTAGGGCAGCTGCTTTCACGTTTGTAGCGTCCGCAATAGTCCCCCCTCATGTTGGGATAAACGTCCCTTTGGGTTTGGGTTTTCCCTGGTGGCAATGTCCTGGGGAAACGTTCCCCCGCCATCATGACCCGCCAAAATTGTTGGGAAAAAAATCAAGATGTGAATGGAAAAAGTGGATTTTGAGTGACATCCGAGCCCCCGCGCATGAAAAATCTTTTAACATGTCAATTTTTCAAGCTCCCCATAATTCGAGCTCGAAAATTTTTCCTAGGATTCTTTAAACGCCAAAAAAATCTTCCAAGCAGCTTTTTCCAGGGCAGTTGGTCTTTAAAAAAGCATCATTATTTAGTAGTTGACGAATTTTAGGGCCAGAAAACACCTGCCTTACTTGGCTTCGATCAGTGCGTTCAAAAATTTGCTAACAAATACTGAAAACCAGCACCTTTTTACCGGCTTCCAAAATTTTTATTAACCCAAGTTTCAATGCAATGGAGTAAGTACCCTTTCACTGTCAACGAGGTTTTACATGCAGTTTAACCCGCCCGGGATCTTTCGGTCGTGCGGCCTTCCCTTTTTTGTAATGTTTTTCGTCCGCTCAAGTCCCACAAACAAAGAAAACCATTGCTTTGTGTAAACCCAACTGGGGTCCCCAAACAAGGGGGATTACCTTTGGTCCCCAACAGATTCCATGATGTTCCAATTTAAAAAGAGATAAAAAAGTCTCATAGTTTTCATAATTTTTACTCATTTTTGGCCAAGCCAAATTTGGAACACTCGGGAAATTTTTTCCTTTATGAGAAGAACGGCCCTTAGCGGTTTTTTTCCTGAATCTATGAACAGTGCCACTCATTTATCATAAGTGTGAGACTCACAAAAATTGTTTCCCTGAGGTGCAACATAAAGCAGAAAGAGTTGTGTTCCATCTTGAAGAAGCTTGAAAGTTCTTTAGTCTAACGAAACGTGGGGATGAGAACTCCTTCTTTAGCAAATTCCTTTCCCTTTAGACGAGCCAAGGACTCACTTTTTTTCCCTTTGGGAGATCTAGCCCTAGCAAGGCATGTGCATTTCCGACTGATGAATTTGGGCTCCGTTGTTTGCCCTTTTTTGAAAGTCTGTATCCATGGGATTACCCCCCGTCGAATCTGATCACTTATAGTATTGCAATTGGAAATTTGGAATGGGGGACAGGACCTGTGGCACAGGCCTGATGGAGAAGGTACGTTAGGATACCCGATTTTAGCTCGCGGGGTTTTTTCTAAATCCTTTTATGTTAGGAGGCAGAAGTAGCAGTAGACTGTGATCCTTTGTTCACGCCAAACCATTGGGGTGCCCAATGCCATGCCTGATGGCCGTTTTCCCGCATCCATTTATTCGAGTGGCTCACACAGGGGTTGCATTCTACGGAGGGCCCCCCTTTTTTATCTTTACACCCCAACGGCCCCTTGAATAAAGCAGATAAGCTCTTTAAACATTTCTTTGTAAAAGGTTTCTTCAGACTGTCAGGGGTTTTTAAAATTCCACAATGTAACAAAAAATTTTCGAGCATTCACTCAGTTACCCGGGCCCTCCCCTACAGCCCCGGGACAAGGTAATTACGGTTAAAAACCCAAATAAAAAAATTTGGACCCACTAAATCAAAAAACATCATATCTGCAAAAAAAATAAAAGTTTAAACAATGTCAAAAAGTGTACGAATTTAGAGGTAAAAAAAGTAAAACACAGCCGCTAACCCTCGCCCAAAACGCAGGGGCGCACACCCTCCCCTGCTCACTGCAAAACCAAAAACTGACTCAAAAACCCCTGCACGGCCCCCAAATAGGCTTTAGAAAAGGAAAAAATTTAAAAGGGTTTAAAAAGAAAAAAATTTGGTGAAAACCTATTTTTGCTGATTTTTCCCCTATTTTTTAGAATTGGCCCTCCCCGGGGTTTTCAAAACTGGAGGTTTTATGGTTTAAAAAAGGGGGAAAATTTAGATTCCCAAATTCAGCAGGGCGATTTACCTAAATTCCCCGCTTTTATTTTTTGTCCAGAAACCCTATCTTCAAAATTTTTTTTTTTCGACCAGGTATCATTTTTGTTGGCTTTGTAGAACCCAAAGGGGTGTTTAGAGTGGTTTTTATGGCCCGATTTGATGGCTTTTAATTTTTTCCTTGGGGGATCGTTTTTGGTTTTTCGGTAGAGCCCAAAACAAACCCCTTTAAATACAGTAGAGAGAAGCAGCGGGGAAATTTTTGTCAGTTATATAACGGGTTTTTTTTACAGTAAACCCCTTTGGAGCCCCTCCACGCCCCCGTTGGGGTAGTGGGGGTACCACGCCAGCACGAATCCACGGGGCCCCGGTTCGGAATCCCAAAACCAGGGGAGTTTTGGCCCGCCAGTCCAAAAATTTTTTCCTTTCCTTTTGGGGTTTGGGCGTAATGAGTACCTGGGGAAGGTAACTGTGGTAGCCGATTTTCCCCACTAGCCCTGTGTCCCGGGGTTTTCAAAACCCCCCAGGGCCCCAAAAGTAATGCGGGCCCAGATGGACCGAGGCCACGCGCCGCAAGCATAGGCCACACTTTACCTTTTCCTTGGGAAAACCGTGGCAGCAATTTTGGTACAATTTTTTCTGGCTCTTTGGGCTTGTTTTGTGCTGTGGTTTATGTTTTTAGATGAAATGCTAGTCAGTTTATCCATGGCATTGAAAAGGGGAAAAGCATTTGGGTTTTTATGTTTATTTTGTGTATTTTTCCCTAATCATTTAAGCGCAGCTCTTAGAGAGAGGACTTAAGGGCAAACATCATCCCTTACTGAGATTTAAAAAAGAACATTTACTTTTACGCCAGGGGGTTTTTTCGGGCCCCTCGGGGAGGACGGACGGTGAGGGCGTGCCGCCCGGGGAAACCCCTGACTGGTTTATGCCCCGGTTGGGCGCTCACACCCCGGGATGGGGGGGTGAAAAATCCCGAGGGGGGGTTGAGGGCCGGTTTGGGTTTAAAGCTCAACCCGGGCATGCCCCTGGTGAACCTTGACTCACTGAGCCGTGGTTGGGCGCTCACCCCCCGGGCATTTCCGCGGGAACCCCTGACTGGGTTTATTTCCCGTGGTTTTACGCTCACACCCCGGCAAAGCCGGGGAACCTTTTGGGGCTGGTTATGCCCGTGGTTGACGGGGGCACACCCGGGGGTGCCGGGGTGAACCTCTGACTGGTTTTATGCCCGTGGTTGGGCGCTCACAAACCCCGGGGAAAGCCGGGGTGAACCTCGAGGGTTTATGCCCGTGGTTAACAATCACACCCGGGGATTTCCCCCGGTGAAAACCCCTTTACTGGGGGATGCCCGGGTTTACGCCCCCAAAAACCCCCCATGCCCGGGGGGAACCTCTGAATGGTTTATGCCCCCTGGTTGACGCCCCACCCCGGGCATGCCGGGCCCTGAACCTCGGGGGTTGATGCCCCTGGTTGACGCTCACACCCGGGGCATGGGAGTGGTGAAAACCCCTTTACTGGTTTGGGGGGGTTTGGGTTTCCGCCACAACCCCGGCATGCGGGGTGAAACCCCCTGAAATTTTTTGATGCCCCCGGGTTTACGTCACACCCGGGCATGCCGGCTGAACCCTTTACTGGTGATGCCCGTGGTTGACGCCACACCCGGGGGATGCCGCCCCCGGGGAACCCTCTGACGGTTGATGCCCTGGTTGGACGCTCACAAACCCCGGGGGTGCCGCGGTGAAAACTCTGACTTGGGGGATTTCCCGTGGTTGACGTCATACCCGGGGAATGCCCCGGTTTAAAACCCCGACTGGTTTATGCCGGGTTGACCCCTAAAACCCGGGCATTTCCGTGGTGAACCTCGACCCTTTTAGCCCGTGGTTTTACGTCACACAAAATGGCAAGCCGGGGTTTAAAACCCTTTACTGGTTGAGGGCCCTGGTTGACGCTCACACCCGGGGATGCCCGGGATGAACCTCTGATGGTTGGGTGCCCCCTGGTTTGACGCTACACCCAGGCATGCCGGGGGGGAACCTCTGACTGGTTTTTGCCCGTGGTTTTAAAGCTCACACCCGGGCATGCCGGGGTGAACCTCGACTCACTGATGCCCGTGGCCGACGCTCAACCTGGGGATTGCCCGGGGTGAACCTCTGAATGGTTTTTCCGTTTGGTTTACGTCACACTCGGCATGCCGGGGTGAACCTTTTGACCCCACTGATGCCCGTGGTCGGGCGCTCACACCTGGGCATGCCGGGGGGAAAACCCCGACTGGTTGATGCCCGGGTTGACGCTCACACCCGGGAAGCCGGGGTTTAACCCCTAACTGGTTGATGGCTTTTTGGTTGGAAAGCCCCACACCCGGGCGTGCCGCGGTTTAACCTCTGATCCTTTATGCCCGTGGTTTTACGCTCACACCCCGGGGGGCCGGGGGGGAACCTTGACTGGTTGGGGCCCCTTTTTGACGCTCACCCCGGCATGCCCGGTTAACCCCTGACTGGTTTATTTCCCGGGTTGGCGCTTTACACCCGGGCTGCCCCGGTTTAACCTCTGACTGGTTGATTTCCCCTGGTTGGCGCTTTAAACCCGGGCGTTTCCGCGGGGGGAACCTAGGGCTGGTTGATGCCCGTGGTTGACGCTCCCCACCCCCGGATGCCGGGGGAAACCCCCCCCCCTGACTGGGTTTATGCCCCTGGTTGGGCGCTTTACCCCTTTGGGGTGCCGCGGTGAACCTATGAGGTTGAATTTACCCGGGTTTGGGGTCAACCCGGGGGGTGCCCCGGTGAACCTAAAGACTGGTTGATGACGTGGTTGGGCGCCCCACCAGGGCGTTTCCGCGGGGAAACCCCTGAAAAAGGTTTTTGCCCGTGGTTTACGCTCCCCACCGGGATGCCCCGGGGGGAAACCCCTGAAAAAGGGGGGGTGCCCCCTGTGGGTTTTTCGCTCAACCCGGGCATGCCGGGGTTTAAACCCCTGACTGGTTGATGCCCCTGGTTGGGGCTCAAACCCCGGGGGTGCCGCGGTGAACCTTGATGGTTGATGCCCCTGGTTTTGGGGCTCACACCCGGGGGCCGCCGGGGAACCCCATGAATGGTTTATGCCGTGGTTGGCTCACACCCGGGCCCTGCCCCCGGTGAACCTCTGACTTTGAGCCCGTGGTTGACGTCACAACCCCGGGAGCCGCCCGGGGTTTAACCTCGACTTTGGTTTATGCCCGTGGTTGACGCCACACCCGGGCATGGGCCCGGGGGGAAAACCCCTGATGGTTTATGCCCCTGGTGACGCTCACCCCCCGGGCATGCCGGGGTGAAACCCCTGATGGTTGATGCCCCTGGTTTACGCTCACATCCGGGCGTGCCCGGGGAACCTTGGGGCTGGTTATGCCCCTGGTTGACGACACCCGGGGGATGCCGGGGTAACTCTGATGGTTGATGACCTGGTTGACGCTCACAAACCCGGGGGTTTCCCGGGGTACCCTGACTGGTTTATGCCCCTTTGGGTTTACGCTCCACCCGGGCATGCGGGTTAACCTTGAAAGGTTGATGCCCGTGGTTGACGCTAAAACCCGGGGGATCCGGGGTGAACCCCCGACTGGTTTTATGCCCCTGGTTGACGCCACCCCCCGGGCGTTTCCCCCGGTGAACTCTGGGCGGTTTATTTCCCCTGGTTTTACGCTCACCCGGGCGTGCCCGGGGGTGAACCCTGACTCACTGATGCCCCGTGGTTTAAAACCCCACCCCCGGTATGGGCCGGGGGGGAACCTCTGACTCACGATTGCCCCTGGTTTTAAAAGCTAAAAACCGGGCATGCCGGGGGGAACCCCCTTTACGGTTGGGTCCCGTGGTTTACGCTCACACCTAGCATGGGGGGGCGGGAAACCCCTGACTCAATGTGCTGTGGTTGACGCCCCACAACCCCGGGGTGCCGCGGGAAAACCCCTGACTCACTGATTTCCCGTGGTTGACGCTCACACCTGGGGGATGCCCGGGGTGAACCCCGACTCACTGATGCCCCTGGTTGACGATCACACCCGGGCGTGCCGCGGTGAAACCCCCTGAATCCCCTGATTTCCCGTGGGTTGGGCGCTTCCCCACCCGGGGGATGCCGGGGTGGAAAACCCCTGACTGGGTTTGATGCCCGTGGTTGACGCTAAAACCCGGGCATGCCGTGGTGAACTCGGGCTGGTTTATGCGTGGTTTGACGCTCACACCCGGGGATGCCGGGGGTGAACCCCGGGCAGGTTTTATGCCCGTGGGTTTACGCTCACAAAACCCGGCATGCCGGGGTGAACCTCTGAAATGGTTTTTGCCCGTGGTTTACGCTCACACCCGGGGGCCCGGGGTGAAAACCCCGACTGGTTGAGCCCCCTGGGTTTACCCCTCACCCCCCGGGCTGCCCGGGGGTGAAACCCCTGAATGGTTGGGTGCCCCTGGGTTTACGCCCCACACCCGGGCATGCCGCGGTGAACCTCTGCTCCTTGATGCCGTGGTTGACGCTCACACCGGGGATGCCGGGGGGAACCCCTGCTCAAAAAATCCCCTGGTCGACGCCACCCCCCGGGGATTTCCGGGGTTAAACTCTGACTGGTTTTTATTTCCCGTGGGGGACGTCACACCGGGAAAGCCGGGGTTTAACCTCCCGATGGTTGATGGCCGTGGGTGACGCTCCCCACCCGGGGTGCCGCCCGGGGAACCTCTGAAACCTTGATGCCCGTGGTTTACGCTCAACCCCCCCCGGGCCCTGCCCGGGGTTTAACCCCTGAAATGGTTGTGCCCCATTGTTGACGCTTTACACCCGGGGGATGCCGGGTGAAACCCCCGACTGGTTGGGCCCCTGGTTGACGGCTCACACCCCGGGGCGTGCCCCCCGGGGGAACCTATGACGGGTTTATGCCTGGGTTGAAAAGCTCACACCAAAGGGCGTTTCCGCGGTGAAACCCTGACTGGGGGATGCCCCTGGTTGCCCTTTAAACCCGGGGGAGCCCCCCGGGTGAACCTTGAAATGGTTGATTTCCCGTGGTTGGAAAGCTCACAAAAAGGGCATGCCCGGGGGGTTTAAAAATTTTGATGGTTGAAGGGGCCCCTTGGTTGACCCCTCAAAACCCCGGGGTGCCGCGGGGGAAAACCCCTGACCCCCTTAATGCCCGGGGGTTGACGCCCCCACACCCCGGGGATGCCGGGGTTTAACCTCTGATGGTTGAAAAAAGGCCCTGGTTGACGCTCACACCCGGGAAACCCGGGGGAAAACCCCCCTGACCGGGGGGAAGGCCCCCTGGTTGGGCGACCCCAACCCCGGGCGTTGCCGCGGGGGGGAACCTTTGGGGCGGGGGGATGCCCGGGGGGGTTGACGCCAAAACCCCCCTGGGCATGGCCGGGTGAACCTCTGATGGTTGATGCCCGTGGTTTTTACGGGTCACACCCGGGGCAGCCGGGGTTTAACCCCTGACTGGTTTATTTCCCGTGGTTGGGCCCCCCCCACCCCCCGGGGGGGTTTCCCGGGGAAACCTTTGGGGGTTTATTTCCCCTGGGTTTACGCTCACACCAAAAGGGCGTGCCGCGGTGAACCTGGGGCCGGTTTGATTTCCCGTGGTTGACGCTCCAAACCCCGGGGATGCCGGGTGAACCTCTGCGGTTTATGCCCGTGGGTTTACGCTCACACCCGGGGAGCCGGGGGTGAACCCTGACGGTTTTGGGTGCCCGTGGGGGACGCTAAAACCGGGGCCCTTTCCCGGGGGAAAACCCCTTTACTGGTTGGCCCGTGGTTTACGTCACCCTTTTTGGGGGGGGGTTTTCCCCCCCCGGGGGGGCCCTCGACTTTGGTTTTTATGCCCCCTTGGGGTTTACGCTCACACCCGGGATGCCGGGGGAAAACCCCCGGGCTGGTGATGACCGTGGTTGCGTCACACCAGGGGTGCCGCGGAAACCCCTGACTGGGGTTTATGCCCCTGGTTTACGCTCACACCCGGGAGTCGGGTGAACCCTTTACTGGTTGTTGCCCCTGGTTGACGCTCACAAACCGGGGGATGCCGGGGTGAAAACCCCTGACTGGTTAGGGCCCCTGGTTTTGGGGTCACCCCGGGCGGTGCCGCGGGAACCCCTTTACTGGTTGAGGGCCCCTGGGGGACGCTCACACCCGGGGATGCCGGGGTGAACCTCGAAGGTTGGGTGCCCGTTTTTGACGCTTTTACACCGGGGGCAAGGGCCCTGGTGGGGAAACCCCTGACTGGTTGAATGGGGGCCCGGGGTTGGGCGCTCAAACCCCGGGCGTGGCCGCGGTTTTAACCCTGAAATGGTTGAAAGCCCGTGGTTGACGTCCCCACCGGGCGGCCCCGGTGAACCTTTTACCCCAATGATTTCCGTGGGTTGACGGGTTTACACCCCGGGGGTGCCGCGGTTAAAACCTTGAATCATGATGCCCCGGGGGGACGTCACACCCCGGGCCCCCCGGGCCGCGGTGAAACCCCGACTCACTATTGCCCCGTTGGGTTTACGCTCACACCGGGGGGCTTGGCGGGAACCTTGACTCCCCTGAGGCCCCTGGTTGACGCTCAAAAAACCCGGGCGGCCGCGGTGGAAAACCCTTTTACTCAAGATGCCCTTTATTGACGCTCACAACCCCGGGGGTGCCGGGGGTTAACCTCTGACTCAATGATGCCCGGGTTGACGCCAAAACCGGGGCCCTTGGGGCGGTGAACCCCCTTTACTCAAATGATGCCCTGGGTTTACGCTCCCACCCCGGGGGGGCCCCGGGAACCTGACTTTATGTGCCCCCGGGTTTACGCTCACACCTGGGTATTTCCGGGGGAACCTCTGGGCTCACTGAGGGCCCCGGGGTTTCCTCACCAAACCCCCGGGGCCGCGGTGAACCTTGACCCGGTTGATGCCCCCGGTTGACCTCACACCTGGGCAGGCCGGGGGTGAACCCCCTGACTGGTTGTGCCCGTGGTTGACGCTCACACCCGGGCAAAGCCCGGGGGGGAACCTCTGACTGGGTTTATTTTCCCGTTTGGGTTTACGCTCACACCCGGGCAAGGGGGAGGCCAGAAAAACCTTTTTGAGAACTATATTTTGTAAAAATATTTTAATACTAATTTTTTCAGTGGGAAAATTTTATATATTTATATTTGTCCCGCCCGGTGGGAGGGGAAACCAAGATTTTTAATACCTGTTTATCTGATCTTGTTTGCACTCTCAACGGGAAAGTGTTCTTTCATCATGGTTTCTGTGTTTTTAACAAATTTTAATGGGATGTCGTAATGAATTTATATTTTGGTTTTAAAAAAACCATGTAGTTTATTAGTATGTATTTCCCATTCCAAAAGTTTCTAAAACCTTTTAAATTTTGAGTTTGCCTTTTTCCCGGATCTTAATTTTGGGTCAAACATCTAAAGCTTTTGTAGTCTGAAGTTTGAGGGTTTGAATTTATGACCAAATTTTTCCACCATAGTGTTTTTCTTCTCTTGGGGCCCTTTTCTCTTCCTTCTTGGGGACTAAATTTTATCCCCCTTTTTTTTCCTTTTTTGTCTTTTTTTTTGTAGTTTTTTTGGGGGTTTTTTGGGAGGGGCCATTTTTCTTCTTTCCCAAAAGGGAATCCGGGTAGCCCAAAGGAGGTTAAACCGGGACTTTCTTTTGCTTTTTTTTTGTTTGGTTTTTAAATTTAAAAACTGGAAATGGCCCTCAAAGCATTTTCCCAAAGGGTTTTTGGGTTATTAAATTTGCCCGCCCCTTTTTTATGTAAGAGCCCTGGGATAAACTATTTGGGGGAAAGCTTTTGCCTTGGGTAAACCCTGGAGAAAAAATTTCCGGGAAATTTTCATTGGGAAAAACATTACTGGCATTTGCATTGGAGGGAAAACATTTCGGCCTTTTCATGGGAAAACATTTACTGGCATTTGCCGGAGAAAACATTTTCTTCATTGCATTGGGGGAACGCCTTTAATGGCATTTTTCATTGGAGAAAGCCTTTTCTGGGTTTTCATTGAGAAAACATTTACTGGTATTTGCATTTTGGGGAAAGAAAATTTTCTGGCATTTGATTGGAGAAAAACATTTACTGGCATTTGCATTGGAGGGAAAACATTAATGGATTTGGTTGGAGAAAAAATTTTTGGTATTTTCATTTGGGGAAAGGGAAACCTATAAATGTAATCAGTGAAATCTTTGCCACGGGGTGCCATTCTGTTTTTTCCCCGAGAAAACAAATAAGTAATATTTTTGCATTAAAAGGGAAAAAAAACAGGGTTTTTTCTGGCAGATACCTTTTCAAGGGGAATAAGAAAAAATATTACAAATGCAGTAAAAAAAATAGTTAAGTTACTGTGTTTATTGGGGTTTGGGAAAGTAAACGGGAAAAAAGGGTTTTTAAAAATTTTTACTCTTGACTGGACGAAGTTACATTGAAAAGGGGGGTGGGTAAAAGTTTAAAATAAAAAGTCGATAATGAAAAAGAGTAATTTTCCTCCCTTCCCCTTTAGGTTTTGGGAAACACGATATAAAAAATTTTTTGTGATAATTTTTTTAACCCCCCGGGGGTTTGCTGGCGACTTCAGGTGGCTAGGGGAAGGAGGAGGGGAGGGCCCTTATTAGTTGTCGTAGCGGTACAAGGGGTAAAAGTTTGGGGAAGGGGGTTTAAGGGAGGTGTGGTTTTTACCCTTGGATAAGGTATGGACAGGGAAAAGGTGTTGGTAGAGATGTAAATGAGATTCATTGATTATCTGTGATAACATGAGAGCTAATGGAAGGTGTTATTCATAGGGTCCAAGGTAGCTGTGGAAAGACGGCTGGATGAACGGCTGGATAAGGGTTCAAGGTAGCTGTGAAAAGCCGGCTGGAGGAGCAGTGGGGAACACCTGTGAACGCCTCTGTGTGAACACCAGGGATACAGCTAAGGATTAGTCTTATAGCTGGAGTGTGTGGACATTGATACTTGACTCAGCAAATCAGTGACGGGAACTTTAGTTAATGATTTAGGTTTAGAGGGTGTACATATGATTACGTTCGTGAGCACGAGCTGATACTCGCGTCGTGTCGATGTTGTTAGCATTAAGCATATTTTTAAGTGGAGAGATACGTTAATGATTTAGGTTAAGAAGGAGTTGGGAAGTAATTACTGGTGAATCAGTAAAGTGACAATATACTAAGATAAAGATAACGAGTTGTTATCTTTTACACCCATTCGTTCTGACATATTTTCTTAATCTTAATTTATTTTTTCCCACTTATTGTGGGTGGTGGCAGCATAATAGCCAGAATTGTGGAGCCCTCTTGAATTAACATCAAGGTAAGAAACCTATAAAGGGGGGGCGCTACACAATGAAGCCAGAAATATTACACTTTGCAGTAATACGGTTAAATTACTGATGTTCATTGGGTTTGAAGTGAAGCCAAAAATATTACACTTTGCAGTAATACGGTTAGGTTACTGATGTTCATTGGGTTTGAAGTGAAGCCATGAGAAAGCTTGGCACATTCTCCCAAGTTTTAAGATGGCAGGAAAGACAAGGCTGTGGGTGTTGATCCCGTGGGTTTGGTGGGTCACAGGTGGGTCACAGGTGGGTCACAGGAGCGACGTGGAACAAGGCGTGGCGTGGCTCCTTGAGGGCCGAGAGATGGGCTGACGTCACGGCACTACTGGGGCGGCTTCTCACAGATGAACCTGTTGGCCGAGTGTTGTGTTAGTGGGGGTTAAATAACATAAGAAAATAAGGAAGCTACAAGAGGCCGCGAGACCTACACAAAGTAGTTCCTGTTACTTAATACTACCTACATCCATCTTTCATACCCATCCATGAAATGATCTAGCCTCCTTTTAAAGCTCCCTATTGAATCCGCATTAACTACCTGTCTACTGAGTCCATTCCGATAATTTACCACCCTATTTGTGAACCAGTTTTTCCCTATGTGTCAGTGGTACTTCATTTCCTGAGTGGCAGGCTTGGAAGTGATTGTTCTAAGCCGGTGAAGAGTTTGAACTACACCGCTATATGTTGCAGCACGAATCACCATGGAGGGAGGAATGGGGAGCAGCATAAAGGTGGTTATTCTCCATCTAAATTGATACTCTTCAATGTAGGAATAGTGCATCAGAAATCATACCAAGCTTTGAGATATAATATAAAGTTGAGACAAAGCTGATGAGGAGGCAGTTTATATTCCACATTCAAATAAAGAAAGGACAACCTTCCTGCTTTACTAGAGATAGTTTAATAAATCTATTGAAATGCCGATACTCACGCATTGTCTGTTGAACACGAGTTGTCGTTCCACAGATAGTTAAAATATGCCCTCATTTCCACATAGTCCTCGTCCTCGTAGATGTTGGTCCAGTGGTCGTTGGGCTCTCCCTCGGACCAGCTGCGGGGGGGAGCAGCACAGTGACGTCAGCAAGAGTAGCACAGTACAACAAGGATGAAAATCACCTGCAAAAAACATAATACTTCTGCTAACCAGTATCTTCAATCTTCCTATGGAATGGAAATATACTTTCCTATCTTCAGATACTTGACTCTCTCGTCCCTTTCACTGTAACATTCTGGAAATCTCTTCCTGAGTCTATTTTTGTGTCTTCTTATGACAAACTCTTTTCAGAGAGGAGTGTCAAGACACTGCCCAAACTAAATTGGCCAACTGACCCCCCTCTTTTATTTAGTGTCTTTTTCTATCATCTTTATGGGGACTGGTGGTAAGCAGGCTTATTCTCATGCATTTTTTCTACCCTAGGCCAGTCCCCTATGATGTAACAGAAAAAAAATATGACAACATTTTGTAGGTAGGTAATTGAGTGAAGTCATGTGTTGTGATGGAATGCTTAGATGAACCAGAAAGTTTGGTCTCCCTCAGGAGTGTCCCTGATGTCCCTCTTTGGTGTCCTCCAGGAGCCGTGCCGTGGGGTCTAGGACAACTGGCCGCGGCCACCTGGCCGCAGCCCAACTGGCCGCCATATGGAACTTTTTGCTGACAAAATTGATAAAATTGTCATAAAAAGAAGATGATTAAAATTTCTTTATGAAGTACTTTATTGGAATAAAATAATAAAATAACAGGGCCTAACCTAACCTAACCTAATCAATCATTCGCTGGTGGAGGTTTAAGGAGCTGCCTTGAGTACGTAAACTTAGGCGTTTGCAGTTTCCTCCCAGTCCGCGGCGGTCAGCTGGCCGCGGCCAGTTTCCCGCGGCCAGTTGGGCTGCGGCCAGGTGGCCGCGGCCAGTTGTCCCATTCCCCGTACCGTGACCCAGGCAATCCTCACTCACCTGGTGTAGCTGAGGTCACGGCTGTCCACCCAAGCGAAGTTTCTCTTCCCGTCAACGTCTTTCCCCTCAACTTGCAGGCCAATCCAGGTGCTCTGCTGTACCATTGCTGTGAAAAGAAAAGAGAAGACAGTCAACAAGTGGTGAGGCAGTGAACAACGGGAAAATGAACTGCCAAGTTGCCAGTGATAAATATTGATTAAATCATTTATGTTTTCATGTATTTTTTTTTTTCAGTGTTCATTTCCAACCTTCAGAAAGATCAGGAAGCTTGCTGTGAACAAAATTATCTTAGCATTTGCAACTGTATCAGTTATTATTAATGGTGTGTGTGTGTGTGACTGTGTGTGTGTGTGTGTATGTGTGTGCGTGCGTGTGTGTGTGTGTGTGTGTGTGTGTGTGTGTGTGTGTGTGTGTGTGTGTGTGTGTGTGTGTGTGTGTGTGTGTGTGTGTGTGTGTGTGTGTGTGTGTGTGTGTGTGTGTGTGTGTGTGTGTGCGTGCGTGTGAAAAGAACCCATAACTCAAACTCACCTTCCAGGGCCAGAAGCCACAAAACACTTAAAGACCTTTTTTTGGTCGTTAGTCCAACGACGGAACCCACAGCGCGGAAAATTCGTCGATTTCGTCGTTAACGTGCACACTGGCCAACGACTGCTCAAGACAGTATTAGCAGAGGTCGGAAGTCTCCAGGCATGCTCATTATTGCTTGGTATGCTATGAAATATCTTTTTTATAGGTGATTGTAGACATATGATTGCATTTGGATGGATATTATTCATATATATGAGTAAAGAGATGAAATACAAGCAAGGGACTCATCTACGTCTGGCAGCGCGGCCTTCGGCAGCAGCAGCAGCAGCAGGATGAAGCCCGTGAGGTGGATATCAACACCAACTTCACCAAGGGAGGTAGATGTCTTTGGTAATATTTAGTAGGGGAGCGAGAACCCCTTGAGGAATCCTATGATCCCTGGTGATATCCTATGGTGCTATCACAGACGTGGGAGCTGACTGTCTTCTTCAGGAAGGCACAGGTGAGGCGGATAACTGCGGGTTTTTACTCAAAACTTGAGTGTGGCGGCTGGAGCCCCCAGCTCCTCCGCCACTGTAGGTTTGGGCAGACAAACGTCTTATTACTCGTTATTATACAACTTAGTGATTATGGTGAGATGTTATATATACTTGTCATTATCTAAATCAATGTAGCACCGTGTGTCACCTTAAATAAGGGTGATTTAAAGATGTTATGATGAGGTGACTGATGACGGGGCAGAGTGACGGAGAGGCCTTGCCGCGGGGCCTCTCCATAACACAAATATTCACTATTTTAACCCACACACACACCTTCTACCACCAAAACACTAGCAACACAGGCTCCTTACTTATACATCTTACTATCTGATACATTAAAACTCCTTAAAACGCAAGCATTCCGAATAAAACGAGAATTAGTTTGAGATGACGGGGCAAGAAGGCGGGGAGAGGCAGTCTGGCATGCCATTCTTGCCCGGAAATATGTCTCGCTGACTTGTGATTGGTCGAGAAGTTTTAAAAACTGTTTGTCATTGGCTGGTGACTGATGACGCGCTTGATGACGTCATTACTCGCCTTAGCCAGTCAGCGCCTTCCGACGCGTTAACGACCGAAAAGGGAGGCTTTGTAGCTTTCGTCGTTAGGAAAAGAAGTTCAGAGAGATGGTCGTTGCTGGCGCAACTACCTTTGTTGCTGGGTTCCTGCCCAGGAAGCCTTGCTCGCCCTCGCTGGTAATGGAGACCAAGTGGGCACCTTGGTTTGCACAGGTTTCTTTTGCAGCCTGCCAGGTGGCCTCATCGTTATTCACCTGGTAGCAGGATAACTCAAACATGTCCCAGCCCTCCTCACATACAGGGGCAGGTGTGGGGATAACTTCTGCCGGAGTGCTGCACAGGAATCTAATGGGCGAATTTGTTAGTACAGATTTACCCATGATCCAAATAGTAGGATCATGGTGCTACCCTACCAAGGACAGGTCAAGATGGGTCATTTAGCATCATGGTGCCTGCTGGCTAGGATCGTCATCGTAATACTAAGTTGTTGTTTTTTTCACTCACTGTCTTATCTGTTCACAAGATTTGTCATTCCACAGGAAGCCTTTGTCCTTTCGTATCTCCACGCAGTCTTCATCTCCAGAGAGCCAATAGTTGTTGGGTTCATAGTCTGCCCAGCTGTGATATTGAGGTAAGGGGAACAATTTTTAGCCTTAAGTTCTAAGTCTAAGTGGAAATTATCCACTTAAACCGCTATCTAATTAGGAGAATGGTATGGTGGAATTTGACGCCTCCCCTGTCAAAAAGGGAGTCGAGTACAAATTCCACCTATGTATATATTATTATAGAATTGGGTATAAATTAAGATGCATTAAATATAGTATATATATAATATATATATAGTATTCACTAGTACCACGATTAATCAAAGGATTAACATAATATAAGAATCGTGAGGAAAATATTGGAACCTCCACGTATGAACCGCCACGTAGGAGGCTCAAGCCCAGCTGATCAGTTTTTCAGTGAAGGCGATATTAATGATAAAACTCACGCTTTAAACCTACACGATGAAGGTGTAGCCACTCTCTTGATTGTACACTAAGGTGTAGTTACCTACCGTAACCGATCAATCGGTTGAGTAAGGACAAAGTGGTAAAAACACCACAACAGTATACGAGCCGCGCCAGGAACTGTGGAAAGTTAACCTTGGCACCATCGCGGCCTACCACCATCGCCGCCATTACGTGCACTATACCACAATTCGAGAGAACTGGAACCCAAAATGCCAGGGGTCGCTGGCAGTTTTAACTCACTTTTTTGATAATAAGTTCAATCAATCATTGGGGGCATACGCCGGGGGGCGCGTCGCCTCGCCCACCCTACGACGCCACTCCCGGGGGTCACCACGCGCGAGTTCCCATGCAGGCTCCTTTCCCATACCAAGCAGCTCTCGACAAGAAACATCAACTTGCCCCAGCCACGAGCCTTGTGGGCGCCCCCTTGGCCTCCTCCACGCCGGATTGTCTCTTACAGATACAACCCGATGGGAAGGATCGGTTTCAGGGTAGCGTGCCACATGCCCATATAGCCGAAGTTGGCGCTGACGGACTATGCAGGTAATAGGCCTTGATTCAGTCTCACGGTGCAATCGCTGATTTGACACGTAATCATCCCAGCGATACCCCATGATTCTGCGAAGACACTTATTACCAAAGGCATTGATTCGTCTCTTCAAGTCACTATTTAGTGTCCATGTCTCACAACCATAGAGTAAGACAGGGATCACATGCGACTTGAAGATCCGGATCTTTGTCCTCCTGCACAGGTACCGACAACGCCAAATACTCCCGCTGAGCGAGTCCATAACACCGTGGGCTATGCCAATCCGTCGTAAGACTTCTTGACGTGACCCGCCGTCATTATGGACTGCGCTACCAAGGTATGTAAAACTTTCCAAGATCTCAATGTCCTTGCCACACGCATGAACAGACTGTACTGCTTCATCTAGTAAGTCTCCAAATACCTGGACCTTGGTCTTGAGCCAGGAGACCTCAAGTCCCAAAGGCCTTGCCTCCTCGTGCAGCGCCTCGAGAGCTATCACCAGGACCTCCAGCGACTCAGCAAAGATTACTGCATCATCGGCAAAAACAAGATCAGTGATCTTGGTGTTGCCGACGGATGCTCCACAATCACTTTGATCTACAACCTTGTCCAATACCCAGTCCATACAAGCGTTGAAAAGTGATGGGGCAAGGACGCACCCCTGCCTCACTCCTGTATTCACAGGAAAGAAGCTGGATACACCTGCCCCACACTTCACAGCACTCTCAGTCCCAGAATACAGACCAGTTATCAAACCAATAGTCCTTGCAGGAATCCCTCGAAGTCGCAGAAGATCCCAGAGTGACTCACGATGCACTGAGTCAAACGCCTTCTTGAGATCAACATAGGCTGCAAGCATCCCCTGTCGAAACTCACGTCGGCGTTCCACCAGGACACGAAGCGCTAGGATACGGTCCGTTGTTGACTTACCAGGCGTGAACCCAGACTGCTGAGGTCTCTGATGCTTCACCAGATGACTGCGAATTCGTGTCAGCAATAGATGGGCAAGCACCTTGCCTGGTACGCTGAGCAGTGTAATACCGCGGTAATTGTTGCAGTCCTGACGGTCCCCTTTCCCTTTCCAGATAGGGACGACCAGCCCCCTTTTCCAGTCAGGAGGAATGGTACCTGATTGCCACACGGCAGTCAGGACAGCATGCAACCCGCGGATCATGGCCTCACCCCCAGCTTTGAGGAGCTCCGCACTGATATTACAAACACCAGCTGCCTTTCCACCCTTCAACTTTGCTACAGCCTCTCTGACTTCGTCAAGAGAGGGTGCGGTTTCGTCAATGGGAGGATCGGCATCCACTGCCTGTTACCCAGTGGTGTGAAGCTGCTCAGTTGGAGGGTCCACCGTGAACAACTGCCCAAAGTACTCAGCCCAACGAGCCATCTGCCCATCCATGTCCGACACGAGGCGCCCATCTGCTGTTCGAATAGCACTCGCCCGAGAAGGAGACTTGGAACGGAACTTCTTCAGGGCTCGGTAGGCGGGTCGGAGGTCATTAGCGTTCAAATGACCCTCGACATCCTCAGCGAGACTCCTGACATACCTCTCCTTGTCTCTCCTCAGGAGGGTTCTAGGCCGGCGTGACAGAGCCCTGTGCTGGTCCCGGTTCCCAGCCAGCCTGGCAGCGCGACTCTCCTCGATTTTCTCCCTCCAGCGTCTCCGTCGAGACAAAACCACGCCTTGACCTCGGGCGCTCCCCAATACACTCCTTGGCAGCCTGTAGAGTTTCACGTTTGAAGGTATCCCACAGTTCTACAGGATCCCCGAGAGCACCGAGCACATCAAACCGATTTGAGACTGCCACCGCATACTCATGAGCACATGTCAAGTCCTTCAGTTTCTCAAGATGAAACACAGTATGGTTACCTCTTGAGATTCTTCTGGACTTGACATGAAGCTTAAGTGTAGCAACAACAAGTCTGTGATCTGTTCCAAAGAACTCAGCACTCCGGTAAACCCTGCAGTTCTGGAGGATCCTCCAACGAGTACTAACGAGGATGTGGTCGATCTCCTTAGCTACCCCTCCGGCATTACTATACCATGTCGTGATCGCTGGGTTAAAATTTGTTTTGTTTATATATTATTTACGCCCATTATTTATACCATTACGCCCATATTCATACCAGTTAAGCCCTTTATATTGCTATATTATGTTCTATTCTATATTATGACTTCAGCTTCGCGAAAGGGAATTGATAAGGCGAAACATAGGTGTTTGAAAGAAGGACCCTTCATAACTTCCCTTACACCCTTCAAATACCTCCCTTCACCCCTTCAATACCTCCCCTTTCACCCCTCATAACCCCATACTTTGTTTCACCCCCTCAATACTTCCCCTCTCACCCCTCATACTTTGTTTCACCCCTTCAATACCTCCCCTGTCACCCCTCATACCTTGTTTCACCCCCTCAATACCTCCCCTCTCACCCCTCATACTTTGCTTCACCCCTTCAATACCTCCCTTCTCACCCCTCATACTTTGTTTCACCCCTTCAATACATCCCCTCTCACTCCCTTAAACTTTCTCTCACCCCTCATCTCATAATTGGTTTCACACCTTCAATACCTCCCCTCTGCGACATACAGTAAGTTGCAATCAAACAAGCAGCATTTGCGCCAAATCTCTGCAAATCGCGCCAAATCTCTTATTCTTCTCGGTGTTGTTTAGGGCGAGGATATGTGTTACACCTATCCACATATTAATAAGTTATGAGCTATATGCCATACTTTTGGCAAATACTACATTAACACAATATAGATTCAAAGATTATAACCCTGCGATCGCTTGAGCTCCACCCCTTTATGTGACGTCACGAGTTGTGACGAGCGTGATTGGCTGTTGACACCCCTATACCACGTACTCTTCCAAATCACGGGAATATGCCGCCGGTGGAGCGATCTCACCAGCTACCTTGATCTCAGTAGCTACACTCGCCACTGCGCATGCGCGGCAGACGACGTCACACAGGTAAACATTGGCCACCAGGGTTCCCAGACTTGGTAAAACATGGTGGAAACATTGAATGTAGAGTAGTAATTAAAGTAGAACATAGAACATTTCACGCGGATGTGCCTTTGCCTAGAACACTACGTACCCTTGTTTGACAATATATACGCTTTACCCAAGATAAGAATTGGTTTATGTGTACTTATATTATCAAACAACTACAGGCTTGCGCGGATGATCTTTACGCCAGAATCCGTTCATCGAGATTTACCGCGCAGATTTAAAGTTGCTTCCCAAGCTATAAAAAAATGCAGAAGGCATGAATCGTATGTCTGTATTTTCTGACAAGATGACGTACATCATCTTGCACACTCACCGGTGTGTGGGAGGGAGGGTTTCCCTCCCTCTCCTCCCTCCATAGGCGGTTGACAGTTTGCATGATTTTGAACTTATAGCCTGCAGCGTTCACCTACATCCCGTGTTTTTGCCTGTTTTTGCTGGATTACATAATGGGTGGAAAACATACGGATGGCACAACGATTCAAGCAATCATTGATCTTTACAAGGCTGGGATCAATAATAAGGACATTTGCAAGCTTAAAGGACTAAAGCTTAGAACAGTGCAAAATTTGATCCGCCGATTTAAGGCTGGCGGAGAGGTGAATCTCCCGCTCCCCAAAAAACAACCTGGGAAACAAAGGAAGAAAAGGCTTCACTTTGCAAAGAAATACAGAGATTGGCCTCTCGACAAGTGGCGGGCTGTGCTGTGGAGTGACGAAAGCACAATTTGTGTGAAAGGTGGAGGAGGACCAGAGTGCGCCAGTGTANAATCTCGACAAGGAAGGAAAACACAAACAAAACAAGTGGAGATAGAAGCATCTCAAGGTGACTAGTAAAAATGAAAAAAGACTATAATTATACAATGTTGATGATGATGAAAATAGTAATAATAATAATAGCAATAATAACAATAATTGTCAGTCTCTCTGTTTGAAGAGACAGTTCTTGGATTGAGAACGAATAGAGAGAACAATCTATTTATT
>JACEEZ010020309.1:107950-122950 GCA_016584305.1 Chionoecetes opilio
GCTAAACTCTCATCATTATCATCACTTTCTTCAGCATCATAACTCACTCCCTGATTCACAGAGTAGATTCCTAGCTACATCAAGAGCCTTTCCCTCCCCTCCCTGTCTGCTATACATATCCCACAGTCTCCTCGCCTTCCATCTACTTCCCAATTTCCTTCTCTGTCTCAATTTGTCATTCTATCTCCTAGTTTTTTTTACTTAACATTTCGGCCTATAGCGCATGTAAGCTGTGACCTCCAAGGCTGGGATGTTAGGCCCTGGAGGATCACTTGAGGGCTGTGATAGGTTGAGGTTGACCCTTGCCGGTGGTGGCGCAGGCAGGATTTTTATATTAGCGCCTGTGATTAGAGGCTCATGCCACCCTCCTGTGTCCTCCGATGCATTCGCCGTCGAAGGTAGAGATAATGGGCACAATGTGGTGTTCCTAGGCCACTCCACGATTGCCAAATAATTTTGGCAGCTGGCAGGATTTCAACTCGGTACACCGAGCATGCCACTTCCAGACGCTAACCACTTGGCCACCGCCTCCCCTATCCCCTCCCCAACACCTCCTGGAGGTGATATCGGGTCACGCAGTATTCCTAGCGTGAAATATACATATGTTTTGGGTGTCTTGTGTTCCCAGCAAGCTATTTGTAATGCTCGCATGAAGATAAATACTAAAAACCAAAATAGGTAAGTTACAGAAGAAACTAGGGGGCGGGCACTCAGTAGAGCGCATACCTCCGCCCGAATATTTCATCAATTGGTTGCCATGGCAACAGTTGTCAATAGATTTCATCCAAAATTAAATCAGTTCTTTCTTATACCAAATAGACTTGGTATACCGAGTTTGGTCCAAATCTATTCGTAACTTTTCGAGAAATCTTGTACACTAACAAACAGACAGACAGACAGACAGATCAGGGTGAAAACATAACCCCTCCAACTTCGTTGGCGGAGGTAAAAAAAGGAAGTATAGAAGAAAAAAGTAAAAAAGAATGTAAAATGAAGGGGATGATGTGGGGATACCCATGCTGCACCTATATGACAGAGCACACAGCCGTCACGCATCATAACCATTACTCTACTGCTAGCTTGAATACGGGCAAAAATATGGAATCAGAACACTAGTGACGTGTTCCAGTTTAATATAAGCTGCTTCGAACCAATTATTTGAGCTCTTCAACTCCCTCAATTGGAATACTAGATCCTGTATTCACGGTGGATCCCCTATATAAATTTTGCTCAGTTGAATTTGTTGGGCCTCTAATATACTATAGGAGTAGTCGTGTATATGTCTGTCTGTCTGTCTGTGTGTGTGTGTCTGTCTGTTTTGGGTAGCCGAAACTGTAAATTCAATTTTGATGAGAGTAAGCTCAAAAAATCGCAAATAAATCGTAGGTGGTAAACGGCTTGGTCCCATGTCGATTGAATCTTTTTGAAGGAGGATTTTGGGCTAAAAACACTTTTCAGGGATTAGATTACAGGAATAAACTCTGCGGTAACTTCTTGCCGCATTTCACTAATTCCGTAGACTCATGGACTTACCATTTGTGTGCGTGTGTGTGTGTGTGTGTGTGTGTGTGTGTGTGTGTGTGTGTGTGTGTGTGTGTGTGTGTGTGTGTGTGTGTGTGTGTGTGTGTGTGTGTATGTTTGCAGGACAGGCGTGGGGGTGGGGTGAGACAGGCGTGGGGCTGGAGTGAGGCAGGCTATGGTGGTGGTAGGTGGTCTACCCCGAGGCACTTTGACCAGTGACCAACGACAGCAACAACACGATTGGAGTTTGCACTCATTGTTGTTTAAAATATACTACAAACATCAAAATATGGGTCCGCAGGGCCCAGAAGCACTTGTCTAATATAATATAGCAGTAGCCGTATGTCTGTCTGTCTGTTGTGGGTAGCTGAAACTGTAAATTCAATTTTGATGTGCGTAGGCTAAGAAAATCGCAAATAAATCATAAGTGGTAAGCGGCTTGGTCCCGTGTCGATTGAATAATTTTGAAGGGGGGTTTTGGGCTAAAAGCACTTTAAGGAGTATTAGATTACAGGAAGAAACTCTGCGGTCATGTCTTACCGCATTTCACTAACTCCGTAGACTCATGAACTTACCGTTTGTGTGCGCATGTGAGTGAGTGCGTGTGTGTGTGTGTGTGCAAGCATGCATGTGTGTGTGTGTGCATGTGTGTGCTTGCGTGAGTGCGTGTACGTGTGTGTGTGTGCGGGCGTGAGTGCGTGCGTGTGTCCGTCCGCTTGTGTGTGTGTGTGTGTGTGTGTGTGTGTGTGTGGTGCATGTGTGTGCGTGTGTGCGTGCGTGCGTGCGTGCGTGTGTGTGTGTGTGTGTGTGTGTGTGTGTGTCTGTGTGTACGTGTGTGTGTCTGTGTGTGTGTGTGTGTGTGCTTGGGGTCGATATTCTAATATACTCCACGCACGGCCAACTCTAAGTCAGCCTGTCAAGAGTTGGCTGTGATGATGCCGTCGAAGTGAGGGCGCCCCGTGGAATCACACGGAACGTGGTCTACCCTGAGGCACTTTGACCAGTGACCAACGACAGCAACTACACGATTGGAGTTTGCACTCACATTATTTTCTAATATATACTACTACTACAAACATCAATACATGGGTCCGAAAGGCCCACAAACACTTGTTATAAACTATTGAACTACCTTGCGGTACCATTACTCATTGATAAAAGAACATAAATATATGATATTGGGCCCTTTATATGAATGCATTTGAAAATTTGTAACATGCATCTGTTTGAAATCCATTTGACCTGGCATCCCCTGAACTAGTTCATGATATTTAGGGCATGATAAGAGGGACAGTGTAATGGCAGGGTAGCGGCACAGGTCGACTGTCACCGGTTTTCATCAAATTTAGGAGGTTAAATGTAACGTGGGGTTAATAACCCCTTGGGAGGGGGTTACACGGGGGGTGAAGACCCCCGATTAGTATGTTCAGATATATTTGATGCTGTAAATCTGTGAATCTGCGTCTCCCACCCAAAAAAAACTGCATTCCCACCAGTCCCCTAGGTTTTTTTTTTTTTTTTTTTTTACATCACAAAGGACTGGCCAAGGGCACAACAAAAATAGGTATCACAAGCCCGCTTAGTTGCCAGTCCCTATGAAGAAGACAGTAAGAGAATAAAAAAAAGAGGGATGGGCCAATTTAGTTCGGGAGGTGTCTTGTTACTTTTCTCTTGAAAAGATTTAAATCGTAGGAAAGTGGTAAAATAGAAACAGGAAGAAAGTTCCAGAGTTTACCAGTGAAAGGGATGAAAGAGTAAAGATACTGATTAACTCTTTCATTAGAAAGATGGAGAGAATAGGGATGAGAATAAGTAGAAAGTCTTGTGTAGCGAAGCCGCGGGAGGGGGGGAGGCATGCAGTTAGCAAATTCAGAAGAGCAGTGAGCATGAAAATGACGGTAGAAGATAGCAAGAAAAGCAACATTCCGGCGGTGATTTAAAGATTGAAGACAGTCAGTTAGAGGAGGGGAGTTGATGAGACGAAAAGCTTTTGGCTCAACCCTGTTTAGGAGAGCTGTATGAGTGGATCCTCCCCAAACATGTGAGACATACTCCATACATGGGCGGATAAGGCCCCTGTACAGAGCAAGCAACTGGGAGGGAGAAAAAAGAGGACGCAGACGCCACAGGACACTTAACTTCTTAGTAGCTGTTTTAGCAAGAGATGAGATGTGAGATTTCCAGTTCAGATTTTTAGTAAAGGATAGTTCTAGAATGTTCATTGTAGAAGAAGGAGATAGTTGAGTGTCATTGAAGAAGAGGGGATAGTTATCTGGTAGGTTTTGTCGAGTAAATAGGTGAAAAAATTGGGTTTTTGAGGCATTGAACAAAACAAGGTTTGCTTTGCCCCAATCAGATATTATAGAAAAATCAGAAGTTAGGCGCTCGGTGGCATCTCTGTGTGAATCACTTAGTTTCTGTTGAGTTAGACGTCTAATAAACGACGTTGAAAAATGGAGGGTAGAATCATCAGCGTAGGAGTGGATAGGGCTCTTTGAGTTAGACTTAGAAGATCATTAATGATTAATAGAAAGAGAGTGGGTGATAGGACAGAACCCTGGGGAACACCACTATTGATAGATTTAGGAGAACAATGTCCGTCTACAGTAGTTGCAATATAACGGTTTGAAAGGAAACTTAAGATGAAGGTACAGAGAGAAGGATAGAAACCGAATGAGGGTAGTTTGGAAATTAAGGATTTGTGCCAGACTCTAACAAAAGCTTTTGATATGTCAAGGGCAACAGCAAAAGTTTCACCAAAACCCCTAAAGGAGGATGACAAAGATTCAGTTAGGAAAGCTAGAAGATCGCCAGTAGATCGCCCTTTCCTTTACGGAAACCGTACTGACGATCAGATAGAAGATTGTGAGCAGATAGATGCTTAAGAATCTTCTTATTATGTATAGATTCAAAAACTTTAGAAAGGCAGGAAGTCAAAGCTATAGGACGGTAGTTTGAAGGATTAGAACGGTCACCCTTCTTAGGAACAGGTTGGATGTGAGCAAACTTCCAGCAAGAAGGAAAGGTGGAAGTAGATAGACAAAGGCGGAAAAGTTTGACCAGACAAGGTGCAAGCACAGAAGCACAGTTTTTGAGAACAATAGAAGGGACTCAGTCAGGACCGTAAGCCTTCCGAGGATCTAGGCCAGAAAGGGCAAAGAAAACATCCTTCCGAAGGATCTTAATGACAGGCATAATATAGTCAGAGGGTGGAGGAGAAGGAGCCCTTCATCAACCAGAGTGGAATCTTTAGCAAAGGTTTGAGCGAAGAGTTCAGCTTTAGAAGTAGATGAGACAGCTGTGGAGCCATCTGGGTGAAGCATAGGAGGGAAAAATGAAGAAGAAAAATTGTTAGAGATGTTATTAGCTAGATGCCAGAAGTCACGAGAGGAATTTGATTTAGAAAGATTTTGACATTTTCTATGAATGAAAGAGTTTTTGGTAAGTTGAAGTAAAGATTTGGCATGATTACGGGCAGAAATATAAAGAGCATGAGTATCAGGAGATATGTGCTTACGGTACCGTTTGTGAGCCACCTCTCTATCTCGGACAGCATGAGAACAAGCAGAGTTAAACCAAGGTTGACGGGCTTTAGGATTAGAGAAAGTGTGTGGAATGTACGCCTCCATGCCAGAGACTATGACCTCAGTTATGCGCCTGCACAAAGAGATGGGTCTTTGACATGGAAGCAGTAATCATTCCACGGAAAATCAGAGTAGTACTGCCTTAGGTCTTCCCACTTAATTGAGTTGAAGTGCCAGAAGCGCCTCCGCTTAGGTGGGTCCTGAGACGGTACCGGAGCGATAGGACAGGTTACAGAAATAAGATTGTGATCGGAGGAACCCAACGGAGAGAATAGTTTCACAGAGTAAGCAGAAGGGTTAGTAGTTAGGAAAAGATCAAGAATGTTGGGCGTGTCTCCAAGGCGGTCAGGAATACGGGTAGGGTGCTGCACCAGCTGCTGAGGATAGAAGTTTGTCTTGACATATATATATATATATATATACACGTATATATATATATTATTTATATATATTATAAAAACGTTTTTTTTCTATATTTTTTAATATATAATTCATATAAATATTTATTTTATTAATATAAATTATATATATAATATTATATATATAATTATAATATAATATATTTTATATATATAAATATTAATATATATATATTATTAACACGTATATATATATAATATATTTTAATTATTAAATATATATATTATATATTTTAAAAAAAAAAAAAGAAAAAAAAAAAAAAAAAAAAAAAAAAATATAAAATATATTATATTATATAATATATTAATATAATATAATATATAAATATAATATAATTTATATATATATCTATAAAACCCTATATATTTTATTTATATCAATATAAATATATTTTATATATATATACTTATTTTTAAAAAAAAAATAATATAATATATCATAAAATTAAATTAATATATATATATTTATAATTTATATATAATATATATATTAACAATATTAATTTATATATTATATATTACAATATATTAATATATTCTATAAAACTATAAAAATTTTATATACATAAAACTTATAAATTTCTATTTTAAACATTATAATAAAATTTAAAAAATTTAATATATATTATAAAAATATTAATATTAATTATATTAAAATTTTATTATTAATCCTATATATATTATATATAAAATATTAACCTATATTAATAATATAATATATATAAAAATTATAATTAATATAAATATTATAATATATAATATATATTAACACTAATATTTATATATATAATAATTATATATATATACATATTTTTAAATATATATATATCCTAATATTATATTATAAATTATATTATAAATTATATATATATATATATTATATTTATTACACGTATATTATATATATATATTATATATATAAATATATATATTATTAATTAAACGTATTATATATACCCTTTAATATTATATATATATATATATAAAATCCCATATTATAATATAATATAATTATTATATACACTTATATATATTAAAACCCCTATATATATATTAAAATTATATAAATAAAATATATTAAAAAATATATAACATATATTATATAATTAATAAAACCCCGTATATATATAAAATATATATATATACCCAAAAAAATTAAATTATATATATATATATATAAATTATTTTATACACGTATATTTTAAATAATTTTAATAATATTATAATATATATTAATATAATATATATTTTTATATATATATAAAATAATATACATATATTATACACGTAATATATATATATATATATATATATATATATATATATAATATAATTATAAAAATTATACATAATAATAATTATATAACGTATATATTATATATAATATTTTAATATATTTTCTATTTATATATATATAAAATATTACTATATTATATACCGTATTATATATAAAATATAAAAAATCTATTAAAATTTTATATCACTATATATAATATATAAAAACCCGTATATATTTATATATAATCCTATATATATATATTTTTAAATATATATACACGTTATATAATATTATATATTTATATTTTTATATAATATATATATATAATATAATATATCTTTTTATATAATTTATATATATATAATAAAATAAATTTAAATTTATATATATAAAAAATTATCAATATATATATAAAATATATATATTATTAATATATTTATATATATATATTTTATATATATATATATAATATTTATTATAATTATATAATATATTCACATATATAATATATATTATAATATATAAATAATATAAATTTATTATATACAGTAAATTATTCTATAATATTATAATATATTTATATATATATCCTATATATTATATATATAATATATATATATAAATAAAAAATTATAATTTATAATAATTTTAATATAATATAAAATATATATTATATTATATAATATATATATTATATAATATTTTTTATATATATTATATATCCCAAAGTTTATTTAATATATAATTTTAAAATTAAAATTTTTTTTAAAATATATATATATATATATAATATATATATATTATATTTTTAAATAAAAAATTTTAAAAACCGTTATATAATTATAATTAATATATATTATATATATATATATATATCATTATACACTATATTATATATATATAATTTTATACTATATTATATATAATATATATATATAAAATATTATTTTAATATTATATATTATATATCCCACGTATATTTTTATATATATTTTATATATATTAATATATATATATTATAAAACCTTTATATATATTTAAATTTTTTCATTATATAATATATATTTTTTCCCCCTATATAAAATATATATAAAATAAAAACCCTTTCTTATTTTTATATATATATATAATATATATAAAATATATTAATATTATATTATTATATACACTTTATTTTTTTAATATTTATATATATATATAACAAATTTATATTATACTATTTTATTTTCTTAATATTTATATAATATATATTCTTATATCTCTAATATAAATTTTATATATAAAATTATATATATATTATTATATTTTTAAATATATATATATATTTTATTTATATTATTATACACTTTTATATATATATCTATATATAATATATACAGTTTATACATTATATTATTTTAATTATATGTATATTATATTATATAAAATCATATATATATCTTATATCTTATATATATATTACGTGTATATATATATATAATTATTTATATATTAACCGTGTTTTTATATATATAAAATACGTGTTATATTTATATTCGTGTATATTATATTAATTTTTAAAATTTTAATTATATATAATTACCTTAATTAAATATATTTATTTTTATATTATTAATTAAAAATATATATATTTTTAATTATATATATATATATATTTTTCTTATATATACTATTATTTTATAATATATAATATATAAATATATATATCACTGATCATATCTGGTACCGGATTTTAAAGTTTACACCGGGGGGGCCCATTGCCAATCTTTGGGGGTCATAATCTTCCTCCTTTCTTCCCAACCTCGATCCCTCTTCCCCTTCTTACCTCTTCTCCATTCCATCTTGGTTTCTCCCTCCCTTCCTGTCTCCTTTCCTCTCGTCGTGTTCATGCATTCATTCTACCTCCTCTCCCTCCCTCCCTTTTTCCCTCCCTCTCTTCCTCTCAGCATTCCTTCCTATCCCCTCCTTCTTTCCTTCCCCCCTTCATACCTCCCTCTCTCCCTAATTCCCTCCTCCACTTTCTCCCATTTTTTATCCTTCGTCCTCTTTCCTCCCTCTCCCCCTGTATCCCTTTTCATCCCTCTTTCTTCCCTTCTACTTTCCCCCTCTTCTTCAACCGTCTTTCACTGCAGAATCCTTCTTCCTATTCCACTCCATGTTCTCACTTCCTTTTTGCTATCTCTCCTTATCTTTCTTGTCCTTCCCTCCCTCCCTCCCTCCACATACGTAAGAAAGAGTCGTTTACACCTTTATATGTTTACATTACATACTAACTGTAAACCTGTTAATGGGTAAAGGAGGAAGAGTGAGAGGAGGAGAAAAATAATTAGAATGATTTTTTTATCACGCCAGTTTTATTATCTTTCTTGAGGCGACGTACACCATTTGTGGGATTCTGTGGCAACGATATACATATTACACACACACACACACACACACACACACAGTGTGATGTAAAACTGCATTATAGATTCCTTGTTATATGCACCAGATGTCTTACTAACCGGATAGGGGACGGCATGTTACAATCAGCAACCCTCCTCACCCACTCACCAAGCCTACACAGCAACACTTTGCAGTTTCAGGAGCACTCGAAGCTGCATACGAGTGATAAAGGTTCCTGCCACGCACAACGAGGCAGATGTAACCCGGACCTGGGCTTGTGAAGGAGTGTGGCAGCATTGGAGGAGACTTACACACGCTGGTTGCCCCTCAGCCGCCCATTAGCACCTTGTTTCCTAAAGTATTTTTCCCGTATTCATATTACTTTATTAATTAATTGTGTTCATGACTCTTCATATAAGCATCTACCCAGTTTAACGATGCTAACTATTACCGTCAACACGATGGATTAGCGATGGGTTTCCGCTCAGTGCAGTGATGGCGTCACTAAATATGGAAGTGCTGGCGAGTGATCATTACCTGCGTGTAATGTCTAGGTGCAAAGTGGTACAGATACGTGGACGACGTCCTCGTAGTAACCCACTTAAAAAACAAATATTGAAAACCTGCTACATAAAGTAAATCGTGTTACAGAACATAATAGTGTGACAGAATTCCGTTCCTGGACACTCACTTCCTGGTTCCATACCCTCTAGTAATAAGAGTTGCGAAATTCAAAGTATACAGGAAAACAACTAACAAGGACGACTTAATACACTACTTTCGCGCGCCCACGACAGAACAACGAAGTCGGGTGTCGTAATTGGTTTCTTATTAATGTAAAAATGTAATTGATGTTGAAAATGCAAAATAAATGTAACAAAACAATGATAAACAAAAATAACTACATGCCAACAAAGACTGACCTACAACACTGCCACATCCACACACAAAAAATATATATCTAAAAAATTAAAAAGATATACACAGCGCGCCAAAGCATTGTTCGCGACATCATAACACAGCGCTTCCATATGGGAATTCAGAAAATGTACTCTATGGCAGCCTACTGACTTCCGAGAGAGATATCTTACATATGGCAGCATGTTTAAAGCACGGGCAGTCCATCAAGACCGTTGAGGAATGTTCAGATGCCACTTGTCAATTATAGACGAAGCATTTAAAAAAGTATCGCCTTCCTTCCCGCGAGTAATTTGAACAGACGCGCGTTGGTATAAATATCATTATTTGCATAATGAGTGGCAAGAAAGACCTAACAAAGGAGCAAATTAAAGTTATTGTATCTCTACACAAGGCAGAGAGGCCAGTGGAAGAAATATCAAGGATTGTGGATGTTACGAGGAAATGTGTGCATAAGTGGGTGGAATGTTTCACGGTGGGTTGGCGGTGTCGCGGCAGCCGCGACACCAGAACATTATAAGTGGCCAGGGCGAGGATGTAAAACCTCAGCAAGCACCCTAAATGTCATGAAACGTCAAGTGGATGCCCATCCTCAATTAAGAGCAAGAAAAATATTGCGATATGACTTTTACATCCTCGCCCTGGCCACTTATAATGTTCTGGTGTCGCGGCTGCCGCGACACCGCCAACCCACCGTGAAACATTCCACCCACTTATGCACACATTTCCTCGTAACATCCACAATCCTTGATATTTCTTCCACTGGCCTCTCTGCCTTGTGTAGAGATACAATAACTTTAATTTGCTCCTTTGTTAGGTCTTTCTTGCCACTCATTATGCAAATAATGATATTTATACCAACGCGCGTCTGTTCAAATTACTCGCGGGAAGGAAGGCGATACTTTTTTAAATGCTTCGTCTATAATTGACAAGTGGCATCTGAACATTCCTCAACGGTCTTGATGGACTGCCCGTGCTTTAAACATGCTGCCATATGTAAGATATCTCTCTCGGAAGTCAGTAGGCTGCCATAGAGTACATTTTCTGAATTCCCGTATGGAAGCGCTGTGTTATGATGTCGCGAACAATGCTTTGGCGCGCTGTGTATATATATAATTAAAAAATAAATTAATAAAATAAAACAATCGTAACTCATCATAAAATCCTTCCTCCCTCCCTCAATCCTACTATTAAATCACAAATTATAACTTTTCTTCCATATTTCTCTCCCTCCCTCCTTCCCTCCTATCCTCCTTCATCCCAGGTCAGCCAACAGATTAAAACAATACAGGTAGCCAGCACAGGTAATATACAAGTTAGACACCTGCTCTCTCTCACCTCATTACAGATTCAATGCACCTGTTCTTTACACCTCATTAAGGTTAAATATACCTGTTTAAAATACCTATGTGTGTGTGTGTCTGGTCATTACTCGCAGTGTGTGTGTGTGTGTGTGTTTTTGTCTCCGTCTGTCTGTTTCTCTGAGTCTGTATATTGGTCTCATTTGTCTGTTTGTATGACTGTATGTATGTATGTATGTATGTCTCTATGTCTGTCTCTCTTTATGTCTGTTGGACTCGTCTGTACTCTGTATGTACTTCACGTCCCTCTGTCTGTCTGTCTGTCTGTCTCCCTCTTTCTCTCTCTCTCTCTCTCCCCCTCTCGCTCTCTCTTTATCTCTTTCTGCTATCTTGTTTATCACAAAGAAACTGATAAAAAAACAAATATAAATGAAAGAGAGAGAGAGAGAGAGGAGAGAGAGAGAGAGAGAGAGAGAGAGAGAGAGAGAGAGAGAGAGAGAGAGAGATTCCATGAGAGGAAAGAAATGAGTGAGCTCTCGAGTGCAGCCCCGCGCTAATTGGACCGCCGCTTCTCTGAATGAACGAAACAAGTACAGAGATATTGCTTCGAACGCGTCTCGAATCTTGTGATACCAACTGAATGCATATGTCGACGATAAATAATTATAAATACAAATTTTCCTACAATTTTTGTATCTAATCTGAACGAAATCTTGTGACAAAACTAATTGGAAGTTGTTGTATAGGTTTGTTTTCTTTATAGTTCAGGTTGCTTTTGTCTCTTTCTCTCTCTATCGGTCTGTGTTGTGCACAGTATCTTTTTGGGAAACATTAAAGTGAGTGGGTTGCAGTGAAAGGATTTTATTCAATTGCATCAACATTTTGGGAAGAATGTTATCTCAAGTGTAGGGGAGAAGGATAAGAGGGAGAAGTAAAGAGGAAGAAGGTTTTTCTTACTTTCTTAATTCTCTCCCTGACTGGAAGGCAGCTAACGTCACCCCGATTTTCAGGAAAGGAGGCAGAAAATGTCCAGTATATATATCGATCGGCCCATTAATTTAACCTTCATAGTAGACATAGAAAGTATGGTAGGTAGGGTAAGTGGGGAAAAGACGAGAGAAATAAAGACAACTAAGAACAAAGAAAGAGCAAAGTAATATAGATTGAAACAATATTAGGATCCTATCTAGACAATATGCTCGCAAAGATATTAGTGAAAATAAAGTGATGATAAAAATGTCCACCATGCCTGAATTAACTCAAGAGGTAAATGGGTCTCGAATGCAGGAACGCTGCTAACGAACCCAAGTTGCTTCCACTGAGCCATCCGAAGGGGCTAAATAAAGAACAGAGAAAAAAAGAAATAAAAAACAAGATATAATACAGAGATGAAGACAAAGAAAGAAAGAAAATAATAAAAGAAGGAAAAAATATCAAGGGGGAAAGAAAGAAAAGAAGAAAAATGTTAAAATAAAACACAAAAAGGAAGAAAAAGAAAGATAAAAGAAAGAAGATAAAGAAAATAAGTTAAAATAAAGAAACAAAAAGGAAGAAGGAAAGATACAAGAAGTTAAAAGAAAGCAAGAACATAAATTAAGAGCAAAAAACAAAAATGAAAGAAAAAGGACAAAAAAATTGAGATAAAAAAGGGAAAGAAAGAAACGAAGATTAAAATACCATCACATTTGAATCCATAAATAACTCTTGTAATCATGTAAATGTACTTCCGTGTAACAGCTTTTTTTAGCAAGAGAAAGAGAAAAAGGTGCAGAAGCAAAAGGTAAAATGCAAACACAGCGTAAAGAAGGCCTTAACACAAGAAAGAAAAAAAAAAAAAAAAAAAAAAAAATAATATACATAATAAAACAAAAAGAAAAACGAACAATATAAAATCAATGCTGCAAAAAAAAAAAAATTCCTTCTGTAATTCGGAATCTGAAAATTAACGGCAAAAAATGTAATAGCTTTTTGGATATAATGTTTTGACTGCAACATTTTCTTCAATATCATTTGCTTGTTTGTTTTGCAAGCATTTTCCTGGTTTATGCTATATGATGCTTAGCAATTGGGAAAGAGAGAGAGAGAGAGAGAGAGAGAGAGAGAGAGAGAGAGAGAGAGAGAGAGAGAGAGAGAGAGAGAGAGAGAGAGAGAAAAAGAGAGAGAAAGAGCGAGAGAAAGATAGAAAGAAAGAGATAAATATAGAAAGAAAGAGCGAGAGAAAGATAGAAAGAAAGAGATAAATAAAGAAAGAAAGAGATAAATAAAGAAAGAAAGAGAGAGAGAAAGAGTGAGAAAGAAAAAGAACGAGAGAGAGACAGAGAAAGAGGAACAAAATCGTTTTATCGTTCATATCCCTCACACACACTCTCTCTCTCTCTCTCTCTCTCTCTCTCTCTCTCTCTCTCTCTCTCTCTCTCTCTCCTCTCTCTCTCGTCTCTCTCTATCTATCTCTCTCTCTCTCTCTCTCTCTCTCTCTCTCTGATTAATTTCCTCACTCACTCTTTCACTCTCTCTATTTTTTTCTCTATCTCTTTATCTCCCCTTTTTTCATGCCTAAGAGAAAATATTTGCTCTTTTCATCAAGTTGTATTCATCTACTTGTATGTAGGAATGAGCTACACTCCTATGGCTTCGTGTATATCTACATTTTCATGTTGTTTCTTTAGTGTTTAGTGTTGGCCGAATCCACCACCCCGGGAGGCGGGACAGAACCCCGGCTAACACCCGGGGGGTAGGGGCTCGGTTTTTTTGTTAAGGAGACGGCCCATCTTTCTTAGATAAATTAAATAAGTGGGTACACCCTCACCGTTTCTTACTTATTTACCACAAAATACTCCTTTATAAGTGATTAACCAGGACGAGTGTGGTACTGTGTTTGCTGGAGTTACTGGAGGAGACAGGAGAGAAGATATTGCCGTATAACACTGTCACACAACCATCAGCTGACGCCTTCACTCACACAGACCAAAACTAATGAAAATGTTTTAGTATCCCAGGTGAAATAGACAAGGGAAGAGTTGACAAATCTGTTAACGAAGGAGACGAAGTTTGAAGAGGACCTATGGAGCGATACGTCGTCTATACTATGAAGCGTCAAAGGTCACAAGAAGAAGACGAATTGAGAGACAGCTACTACATGGAAGTTTTTAACAAGATAATCCCTTCACCTGCCTTTCATACATATATGCACACTTAACATAGACATAAGACGTGTACAGAGCTAGATCACTCAATGCCTTGCTCCTACTAACTAATCACTACACTAATTAATCCCTTTTTCCCTTCTTTCCCGTACCTCCAATGCCTTTCTCTCTTCTCTCCTGTCTCCTCTAGTACCTCCAGCAACCACAGTACCACATAAGTTGATTATGGTTAATCACTTATAAAAGAGAATCTTTGTGGTAAATAAGTAAGAAACGGCGGGGGGGTGAGGCATTTTTGTGTGTGAGGCGTGGTGTGTGAAGGTGTGAGACGACTGTTGTTTACATTTGACTTCCTTAAATGACGTCATCAATAATATTCGCGTGCCTATTGGAATGAAGAAAGTTTTTTTCGTGCGCATTTTACAAAAGTCGTGTTTTTACGGAAATAAG
>JACEEZ010020309.1:132950-192950 GCA_016584305.1 Chionoecetes opilio
TTCCATCTTATCCTTCTCTCTCTTCTCTCTCTCTCTCTCTCTCTCTCTCTCTCTCTCTCTCTCTCTCTCTCTCTCTCTCTCTCTCTCTCTCTCTCTCTCTCTCTCTCTCTCTCTCATCATAACGGACTTAGGGAAAGAGGATTGAACAGAACACGGAACATTTTTCTTCTAATTGAATTTTAAAGTTTTCTATGTTTTTTTATATTTTTTATTTTATATTTTGGTCTACTTCTTGAAACTCGTTATATTCGTCCCCCGTCTATCTTTTTTTTCCTTTTTTACAATTTTTTGGAATAAGTTGGGGCGAATGTTTAGGGAAAGTCAATTTGAATATACAAGTATTGCTGGTGTTTTTGTTTACAAGAGAAAAAGAGAGAGAGAGAGAGAGAGAGAGAGAGAGAGAGAGAGAGAGAGAGAGAGAGAGAGAGAGAGAGAGAGAGAGAGAGAGAGAGAGAGAGAGAGAGAGAGAGAGAGAGAGAGAGAGAGAGAGAGAGAGAGAGAGAGAAAAAAAAAAAAAAAAAAAAAAGAGAGAGAGAAAGAGGAAAAAATGATGCGATACTATCATTGTAACTGATACTTGTATGACTTTGTACCTTGAATCAACGTGATAGTAGTAGTAATAGTAATAGAAGAAATAGTAGTAGTAATAGTAGTAGTAGTAGTAGTAGTGGTAGTAGTAGTAGTAGTAGTAGTGGTAGTGGTAGTAGTAGTAGTAGTAGTAGTAGTAGTGTGACGCTAATAGTTGTTGTGGCACGTGAACAAGAATATACATTACATATAAGAAATACAAGTAAAAAAAAAAAAAATAATGATAACGGCAGAGCTCTCATCATCATCATCATCATCATCACTCACACCCAGACTCACATAGCAGATCTTGAGCTACCTTTCTCTCTTCAACCCTTCCCTGCCTGCTAGCATATTCCATCATCTCGCCCACCATCTACATCCAAATGTCCTTCCCTGCCTCACTCTGCCATTCCATCTCCTGGCTTTTCCTGCAGGTGTTGGCGCAACACTCAGTAATCTTGGCATGGTATATATGTTTCGGGTGTCTGTGTTCCCTCAAGCAGGCTATCTGTACTGTCCGTATGTTTGATAGGTACTATAAAATATAGTAACTTGTAAAATAACAGAAGATAATTTTTTTTTTTTAAATAAGTAAAAGAGGAAGTAAAAAAAAGTAGAGAGAAGTAAGGGAGATAAGTAAGGTAACAGAACTAAACTAAACCTCAGCTAACACAACATTTTTGGTCACCTTTTTTAATTCAGATGTAAATGAACAGATAACTTAATCTTCCTAACATTACCTAAGCTAACCAAACATTTTATTCCGTTCTTTTTTTCGACACTTTCTTTTCTATCACCATTCTTTCCGTTTCAATCCTTAACGCCAAAATAACGTAGTTCATAACTATAACATGTTATTTTTCTCTAGTTACTTATACCCATGCCAGTGCCTCAATGTTTGTTTAGTAAGGCTGTGTAAAAGCCACAAGCCTATCCATTTTTCCTTCTTATATCTAGCCTTTTTTCCCTACTTTCTTTATCGTTAGTATAGCTAAAGTTCTGCACTGTGATGTTACAATGGTCATTAAGAGTTATGTTTCTCCGTATTAAACGACCTAAATAAATTTAATTAACAGCATATATTTGTCTTAATCCATGTTTGTATATATGCAACTACAAAGGGCGAAGATTGAACGCTGGGCATCCAACTTATAGGATTAGATAAGATTTTCATCCTATCTAGACACTTTGCAAGTACCAACTACAAGGTTATTGACTATACAAAGCGCCGCCACGTCAGCACGAACTAGGCGGACTCGAACCGCTGACCGAATGCGCAGGGACTCTCCACATTGCAAGCTCACGTCTCTACCAACCTTGTCACCCTGACGGGCCAACTTATAGGAGCTTTAGATATCGTATATAATGATTTTCAGACAAAAGAAGATTTAACTGCTTCGATTTTGATGCTATATTTTCTCATATGCTCTTAAAAACTTTTTTCCTGGTCCAGCACGTGTAAGATAAGGCAAGCTATGGAAGACAGTACGAAGGTACATTTACATAATAAGTACGTATTAAAACATATAAAAACATATGTAACAAACGCAAGAGAGATAGAACACAATAGGACACACACACACACACACACACACACACACACACACATTTGCTGCCTCATCACAATACGTATTGTACAATGTATATTTCACATTTTTTCAACACACAAACGCACGCACGCACACACACACACTGCCCCGATGGTCCAGTGGATAGCGCGCTGGACTGCCATTCTGTGGTAGCCAGTTCGAATCCTCACTGCTCAACGGGGATTTTTCACTGAAAAATTTGGGCGGTTACTGTCCCCCTTGAGCAAGGGGATGGGTGTGTGTGGTGTGTGAGGTTCCAGCATTACACAACGATCGATAATAATGAGCTCCAAGCTCGCTCCGGAAGGGTGAAACTGGCGATCGCGAGTCCGACTCGCGTGGACAATACCACGGGTGAATAACACACACAACACACACACACACACACACACACACACACATTTGCAGCCTCATCACAATACGTACGCAAATACACTAACCGTCTCTTGAATGAATGAATGAACTGCCTGCAATCAATGTTATCCTGCAAGCAGGAATACATCCTTCATATTTTTATATTTATTGTATTATATTTTTTCTTTTCGTTTATTGTTCTTTAATTAACCTTGTTTTCGTCATTTTTTTCTAATCTGGTTTATTTTTATGCTGGCTGAGGTTTTGTTTTCAAATTTACTCGTATTTTAAGTTGTCATTTTTTCAACTTATTTTGTCATTATTAGTTTTTCAAAGTTTCCTTTTCAGAACAGCCAAGCTTTTCTCGGCTTACTCACGCCGCACTTCATTTCCTTGCCAGTATCTTACATAGTTTTTACGACACATATTTCGGCTCCTAAAAGCTTGCCATGATAACAACACCACAAATGGTTTAAATACACACTTGATAATTTCATAACTACACTCAATAATGTAGTTATAAACTACAACTTTTCAACTTTATAATCAATTTGCATCTTGAAATACAGTTCACAACAGTAACAATACGAACCAACCTTGCATTGTTTTTGCCTCTCCTACAACACTCCAATAAGACGTTCGAGGCGAATCATCTCCGTGAGATTTCAACAATTACAAGAGTGCTCGGTAAAAAGTTGCGAACCACAAGGAGCGTTAAAGTAGTCTCTCCATTCTCTGTCCTGGCATGAACCACACTGACTCGTCCGCCTCCCAGTGCTGCCAGATAGTGCCAGATCGTAGACTGCCATCCCGCCAGTTCCCGATCCGAAACTCGCCCAATCACGCCAAAAGACACATTTTCATAGCCCAAAATATCGATAATAATAGATATATGCCCGCACGTGCACACACGCACTCAAAAAAGTAAATCTGCAGCGAGAGAGAGAGAGAGAGAGAGAGAGAGAGAGAGAGAGAGAGAGAGAGAGAGAGAGAGAGAGAGAGAGAGAGAGAGAGAAGAGTGGGGGGAGAGCTTGTTTGTGTAAAAAAAAAAAAAAAGGTAAATAAAAGTCTGTCTCTTCTTAGAAACAAACATGAAAAACGCACCAAAGAGAGGCCAGGCAAAATATAAATAAAGCCAAAAAATCCATCCAAACGGCAAGCGAAAAAATTCCCGAACACTGCTGCCAACCCCGCAGCCTGCTGCTGCTGCTGCTGCTGCTGCCAGCCGTCACATTGATAAATTCCCAGCGATTTTTCTATTTTCCATTTTGGACGAGACATACCTACAGAGAGAGAGAGAGAGAGAGAGAGAGAGAGAGAGAGAGAAGGAATACAGGATTCATCTAGTTTTGTGCTCATCACATCAGCATGAAAGCACAATAATTAGTATTTAGTATTAAACTGTATAAATCGTCCTCTGGCCACTCTGAAGCAGTGTTGAGCCTAGTGTGGGCCTTCTATGCTCATAAGCCTCAATGGCACGCTCCTTCCTTCCCCGAACAGTGGGCTGTGTCGCGTCAATGTTCATCTCAAGTCTGCGGGAGACAAATCAAGTCACATCAAGGACCCTCTACAAGAAGATGCCTCACTCGGGATTCCCAAAGGCAATTTCTGTTATCACACCGACGGTGGCGGCGCCGTGCGGCTGGAGGCAACCAGTCTGCTGGTCCATTCACTTGCTGCATAACCTACCTGAATTAAAGTGTCTCATACCTGTTTATATTGAGCCAGACATGAAACCAACATAGATAAAGAATAAAATTATACAAAGACACGTACATAAATACACAAATAAATCTATTTCTAGTCCATTTATTATGTTGTAGCTTCTTTTTTAATTGGCTTATAGTGCAGGAGGAGGAAATACTGGTGGTGGTGGCAGGAATAAGTAGGATAGGTAGGATTGACGAAAGGAAGAAAGAATAACGAATTAAAGTAAATCTCTCACTCTCTCTCTCTCTCTCTCTCTCTCTCTCTCTCTCTCTCTCTCTCTCTCTCTCTCTCTCTCTCTCTCTCTCTCTCTCTCTCTCTCTCTCAAGGTACTTAATTGTTTGAGCAGAAACACTTCTCTTACACTACCTTCTTATATCTGTCTACTCCTCCTCTTCCTCCTCCTCTTCCTCCTCCTCCTCTTCCCCCTCCTCTTCCTCCTTCTCCACTTCCTCCTTCTTAGCAATTCAAGTTACTCAGTAGTTCTTATTACTTCTTTGGTTATTTTCGTTATTTCTCCCTACTCTTGTGCCTCCTCATACTCCTGCGCCTCTTTCTCCTCCTCTTCCCTTTTATCTCACCTCTCCGTCCCTTCTTTTACCGTTTTTCTCTCCGTCCCTATGTCTTCCAGTTGGTATAAATAAATGACCAGGAAAATTAAGAACATAAAAGAATAAGGAAGCTACAAGAGGATGCAAGACCTACACGAATTAAAGTGGCGTGAGGATCGGATTTTACCTACGTCTACGCACACATACACACACACACACACACACACACACACACACACACACATACACACATACACACACACATACACAGACAATAACATATTCCGCTGTAGTATTTATCTTTCTCTGTGGCACTTCTTTATAACTCTGTTGATCTGTGTTGTATCATGCATTTAGACCACCACCACCACCACCACCACCACCACCATCGCCTCCACCACCACCACCACCACCACCACCATCACCTCCACCACCACCACCACCACTACCACCATCACCTCCACCACCACCACCACCACTACCACCATCACCTCCACCACTACCACCATCACCTCCACCTCCACCACCACCACCACCACCATCACCTCCACCGCCACCACTACCACCATCACCTCCACCTCCACCACTACCACCACCACCACCGCCACCACCATCACCTCCACCACTACCACCATCACCTCCATATACACAGTCATAGAAACACGTATACAATCACACCAACATGACGTTTCTTCCCTTTAAATGTCTCGCCACGAGGAATATAGATGTGTTAGCCGTGTTTGTCTTTATATATGACCTTTATAACTCAGTCAGGCAGCAGTGTCGTCGTGTTTGGAGGTCAGACTGGGTCGATTAGTTTATATATTGTGACCTAAGAATGGCAATATAGCTCAGAACATGGCTGGGACGAGTATGGTTGGTTATATTGCTCACCTCTTAGCAGTACTGACTTGGACATGTATGGTCGATAATATTGCTAGACACGCAGTCATCTTGGCTAATTGCGTACACGAGCTGACAAGTGTTAAAAATATATTGTTAATCATGGTAGCTCACACACGTGGTAGTTCTTTGTTAACTGGAACATATATAGTCGACAGGTTTATTTAAAAATGTGGTGAGGTAAGATCCGACGTCCTTTTTACGGGTTTTACTCCGTCCAGTGGCTTGTATTACAATTTGTCTTATTCAATTATTCAAAAAGCAGTATTTTTATGGGTAGCACTACCGTAAAATATTGATCCTTTTAAATATAATTGATGTTTTTTTAAGGGTTGCAGCACAATGATAATAATAAAACACATAGTATATGTTCATAAGGGCATTCTAAAAGGCAGAGTTACAAGAACATCAGGTTCGTATAGACGATCAGTCTCAGAGCTTGTTTTCGGAGCATGGTACCGAAGTTGTGCTCGTACACTGATCATGTAAAAATGAATACTGAACCACTTCCATTTCCGGGCAGTTAAGTGCTGGAGCTGGATAGTTAGTTGCCTGCCCACCGATATGCATCGGTCCCTGCCAAACCACATACACACCCGTTCACAGTAACGATGGACGTTTTGCCGTTGCCTGTATCCCCCAGCAGCGACTTTCAGATGTTAAGACCACCCTTTGAGTGGACAAAGGTGCTGACTTTAAAGCTTAGTGAACCATATAGGAACAGGTTTTGTCTATGGCAGGTCAAAAGTGACATTTACAAAAATAGAATCGAAAAATGTAAAGCATATGGGGAACCGTTTGCACTTGTGAAAAATGTAGAACCTATGTGCACACTTTTTTTTACATCAAAGGGGGCTGAACAATGGCAAACAAACAAAAAAGGCCCGCTAACTGCATGTCTCTATAAAGTAGAATGTAGGATAATAAAAAAAACTGGATGATGTGAAGAAGAAAATAAACAAACTACGCAGTCAATATAGAAAGGAACTGAAAATTAGCTGCATAAAAAAAAGTCTGGTGCTAGTGCAGACGACATGATATATGTACCCAAGTTATGGTGCTGTAACGAGCTCGAGTTCCCGTATGGCTGAGAAACGCAAAAGGGAAGCCACGTAAACCATGGATCCTCTGAAGGTGGTGAGTTTCAGTGTCCCTCTGATTTCAATGATCATAACTATTTTGTACTATAGTAATGACAGTTGGCAGCCCACCCGCCCACCTATGAAATTAGTGTGTTATATTCAAAAGGAAAATTAAGCATGTTCCTTAGTATGTGTGTACTGTTTCATTCAACGTACACTGCTAAGTACACTAACACTAGTACACACTATAATATAGTCATGCCATTACCTTCGTGGCCAGTAGTGTATCACACACTAACCGGTACCGACGGTGAACATGTACCGTGTAAACACAGTGTCCGCTGAACAGTGGTCACCACCATGCAGTCACCCATCGGGTATACGAACCCTAAAGTCGTGCTAGTGTTCCAGAGAGCGTGAATTATATCAACACGATAACAAATACCAATAAAGATAGCCACTATGTGTATGATTCTTTGCTATTAGCTCGGATATCATTCCAACAACCATTTTGCTTTATGCTGACCCTTCATAAGCATGTGATTGATGTTGATTTGACTTTGACATCCGCTAAAAGAAAATGAGATTACTTACAGAATGGCACTAGCTGACAATCACTTCCTTTTGCATGTGCAACACTAAAGAAAATAATGAAACTAATGAAAAATATAGTATGTAAAATGATGAGTCATGCTGAGATAATGAGTAAGATATGATTGAAATATGAACAATAAACTGAAATAAAATGCTGAGGTTATAAGAAATATGCTGAACTTCTGAAAAATATTCTGAGATAATGAAATATGTAGAAATTAAGAAATATATGTACAAATGATGAAAAGTATGCGTAAGTTATGAAAAATATATGCTGCAATTATGAAGGTTATGCTGAAATTATGATAAATGTGCTAAAGTTATGAACGTATATGCAGAAAGTATTAAAAAGATGTGTAGAAATAATGAAAAATATTATGAAATTATAAAAAAATTATGTAATATGAAAGTATCAAACATATGCCGGAATTATGAAATATATGCTATGACAAATGTGCTGGTTGTGAAACATACCCTGAAATCGTAAGAAAAACTACTATGTAAAAATGTCATATTAAGAAAAAAATCTAATTAAGTTATGAAAAATTATGAAAAGAATTTGCTGAAATTATTAAAAAAAAAATATGCTTAATTATGAAAAAAAATATGCTGGTCATGAAAAATGTGGCTGTGCTATGTAAAGTATGCTCATTAAAACCCTATTAATACGTGTCATAGAATCTGTAACACAGAGATGGAAGACTACCGCATCACACAACAACACTGTGTTATTATTGGTGTTACGGTGCGCCACACAACGCCAGATAAAAGAGAGGCTCATCATGGCAGTACTGAGCGTGACCGGAGCTGACCCGCCACACTTGGGGCCCAACATTTGTCCGGCAACACGTACAGGAAGAGTAAATTATGTTTGCATGGCCAGTATTTGCCTCCTGCCATATATCAGCTATCTATGTGTTTGTGTGTGTGTGTGTGTGTGTGTGTGTGTGTGTGTGTACATGTGTGTGTGTGTGTGTGTGTGTGTGTGTGTACATGTGTGTTTGTGAACATGTGTATGTATGTGTGTGTGTGTGTGTGTGTGTGTGTGTGTGTTTGTGTACATGTGTATGCTTGTGTATGTGTTTATATGTGTGTGTGTGTGTGTGTGTGTGTGTGTGTGTGTGTGCGTATTTGCCTAGTTGTTACATACAGGGCCTGAGCCACCTCAAGTGCTACACTTTGTATTCCTTCTAATTTCTTAATAAAAAAAGTATAAATTGTGGGGGGGGGGGGGCTGCATACAGTGTCTGCATACTCTAGTTTTGGTGTTATCATTGTAAATGTTCATTATAACTGTATACATATTCCTCAACATATCATTAAACATTTTACATATATGCTTATTTGAATTATAGATCATCGGGTAACACTCACTACTCTTGGGCCTTTCTCTTTATTTTTCCTTATAATTATATAGTTTACCATCTTATAGGTCTAATTAGGTTTCTTTCCACTTTTTCTTCCTTGCAGTTTATCTTACATCTTTGTAAGAATTAGTGATAAGACGATCCTTAATCTTCATCACATGACCTTTCTTTTATAAATACAAATGATCTGTCGGTTAATACTCCTCTTTTTGAATATTTTATCCAATTTTTCTTTATGATTTTTTGTTCATAGATTTTTCATCATTATTAACCTCCACCCCTGGACACAGGGGTGGGGGTGTTGACGTGGCACCAACCAACAAGCACTCGAGAGGCAAACCATCGCCGGCCGGTGCAAGTGGTAATCCCCTCCTCAGGCAGGAAGGAGCAGGTAAGAGGCAGGTGTAGTTCGTCACAATTAGAAAAATATAAAAGGAACGGAATAGAGATTAATATGCGATGAAACAAAATAAAGAATATTAAAAAAGGGATAAGGGACAAAACCACTCCCTTCACCCCTACGTCCAATACTGTAGACAGTTATCACAATGAATCACCATTCATTCCACGTTTAATTCATCAGTCTCTCCATCCATTCATTGCCGGGGGGAGGGGGGGAGGGGGGGAATCACCCTGTTATTATGCAAACATTAACTGCGCTTCCATGTAGTTGAAATCAGTCACTATCGATCTCGTGTTACTATCTATCTGTTTACCATTAAGATCGGCCATTTAGTAAGTCTATATATTTCTATCATCATTATTGTATTAGTCTATCAATACTTCTCTCTGTCTATGCCTGCGTAAATATATTGTTTAAAAAAATTATTATTCCTGTTATTCTGTTTATTCGGTTGTATGTTAATCTATTTGGTATACCATTATTTTTTCTTCAAGCTGTTACTCTGTTCCGTTGATCAATGTATCTAGTCCATTAATCCGTTACTCTATTACGCTAATATGTTATTCTGTTCCGTTAATCCGTTATCTTATTCTGCTAACCGGTTACTCTATCTATACCGTTAAGTCGTTACTCTATTCCGTTAATGAATTACTCTATTCCGTTACTCCGTTTCTCTAGTCCGTTAATCATCACTTCATTTTGTTATCTTTCGCTCTATCTAGTTATCTTTCGCCCTTTTCCCCTTAATCCTTCACACTATTATATTATCCTTTATCACTATTTAATACAAGAGTGTCTCTATGAATGAATAACGTGCAGTGTGTATAAAGCGTTGCGTCATTAAAATATTTATTGCAAGCTGACTAAATTATTCAATTGTCCTTTAAATATTTGCACACTGCTAGCTTTGTAAAAATACCTGGAAAAAAAAGAAGGATGAACCTGGTTAGAAAAATGGGGAAAAGGGAGGGAGGGATTATAGGAGAGCATGGTAAGGGGATTATGAAGGAAGGAACAAATGGAAGGAAATGTAGTAGAGCGAAAGGAGGTATACACTATGCACGGTCATGCTTTATAGTTGTTCATACATAATGTTGCTACGTACATAAATGTTTAATTGTGGAATGGTTCAATCAACATTTGCTGTAACAAGTGTAATCTATTTACAAAACATATGTACATGCACCATTGTTTATTTAATGAAACATAAAAATAATGTTTATTACTGAAAACGTTCCTTTGCACTTATCTCTATAACATAAAAACCCTGATATAGCAATGTTACTTTTGATATGAGAATTGTTAATATCTTGTTAATGAAATATATATTAAGTTATCACCATAATATACAAATTCTACAATTGAATAACAGTTTCAATATATGTGAAGATAATACTGTACCCTATATCTTCATAGACTGTCCATAAGTAAACTATTAAAAGACTAAACATTTAGCCTAAGCAAAGACTTGCATGAAGTAATCTGAAAACTATGTAATTTGCTTGGTGTTCATTTTATTGAAGATAGGTACACGGAAATTCAGAAAATCTTACACTCATTCGTCATCTGCTTCATCATCGCTTTATTCATTGTTGTCATTCATAGTTTCATATTGTGCTTGGTTACTACATGTTTGTAGCTTGCAGAGTTTTGTACAAGGCAATCCATTTGCAGACATGGACATGTGGGATTCTTGCATGAGCGTGAGCATTTATTTGCAGGTGAGTAGTTTCAGACAAGCATCAGGGGCAGCAGGAATATATATAAGACCCATCGATCATAAATTGCTCATTGTTATCCACAGTCTCTGTATACCAGCCATTTTCTGTTTGGAGAGGGATGGTTGGGCATCTTGCCAATGAATGCTTCCACACTCCTGCATGATTGTTAGCACGCTGACAGTGCCGATACAGAGTGGATTTAGCTGCCAGGATTCAGCTTTTCCTTTCTAGGCACAAAAGATTCGGTACCGTAACTAGTCACACTATTCGCTCCCTGGATACTGTACAGGTGGCGCATGAAGGCCTCTAACTTCTAGAAGGAAATGCTCCTGTACTGGGGGAGGTTACAGTTCTCCAACTCTCTGCAGGGCCTCTCTGTGTTATGGGTTACCTTACCTGGGAGACCTTCCATTTTCCTGCAAAGGCGCTCACTGTATCGCAATCCGTCATGGCATGGAGATCCAGGAGTGCCTTTGTGCTTTCTGGTCCAAGTGTGGTTGCAACTTTTGTAACATCTATGTAGTTAACTCTGTTTTTTGTACCACTTTTTATATAGATGCTGCTTGTGATATCACTAGATAAGGCCACACAGGGCACTAGAACGTCTGTGTCATCGGATACAACCTTCACTGCTGTATATCAAATATATCAATGTAAGGTTGTATAGGGGCAGCATGAAAAAGTCGTGTGTCTGCTTTTTCTTTCAACTTCAACTTCATCTTCATCATCGGACTTCAACCCATCCATCATCAAGGAACTATGCTCAGTCACGTCATAACAAGTTTCCCCACAGGTGAAATACGTGACATTGCCAAAAAGAGTCTCTGGTGTCTTGGGTGTCTCTACTCATCAAATATATTCGGGGTTAACTTTCTTATGCTGGCATTGAAAGACAGAAGTTATCAAGAGGAAATGAAAGGGAAAGACTTTCATTGTAAATCTCGATAACATGATAAATTATTTAAAATGACTTAGTTATTGTTACCAGCGTTTAGAACAAGTTCCTGGACTTTGATGTAGGGGTGGAATGATCAGCCTGCTAAATGAGGGGAGTAGTAGAAAAAATACCAGACAAGGCGGCTGCTTCGTCTGCCTCAAAGTGGTTACGGCCATACAGAGCATCTGCATGGACACCACTATATTGCCTATATATATATATATATATATATATATATATATATATATATATATATATATATATATATATATATATATATATATATATATATATATATATATATATATATATATATATATATATATATAAAGACTTCAGTTTAGACATTAAAATCATCTCTGTATCTCTCCTCTAAAGAAGGCACATTGTATAAAATGTTATGGGCTGTATGCAGAGTGGAGAAGGGCATACACAACATAAAAATTGTAGGCATCTGCGACTACTATCAAATGAAGTTATAATTCAAGCACATAAAGGAACTAAAAAATATCACTTATAATTAGCCCCACCATAATGGCACCGATATCGACCTAGGCTAATTGTTGGACTAATTGTTGCAGTTTTTACTATTATTCATATAAGTTATCATTGTTATTATAGCTATTATTATCATTGTCATCATTAGCATTACTACTTCACGGGCTTATCAATGCTATTGTTGTGAACCTATTCATTTTTTATCATATATCTTATTTAATCTACTTTTCTTATCATATTTTTTATTCGTAAAACTAGTCATTTCCAAAACATGAGGGACGGTACCAGAGGAAATAATATTTTTGATGAAGATGTTACCGACCTCACTTTATTTTCCATCACAGTATGAATTGTTTGTCCGCTATATAAAATAACAATAATAAAAATGAGGATGATAATGATAATGAGATAAATAATTATTATCTTATTGTTGTTATTGGCAGAGGTTTTTTTAGTGATGGCGGTGGTGGCGGTGTTGGCAGAGCACATTTAATGTATTGAAAATATCACAATAACGTTTTTAAAGACAATGAGGTCCTGCAAAAAAAGAAGTATAACGTACAAAATTTGCCACGCGGCGATGTGACGAATTTTACGCACAACTAGATTTTTTCCACCCCATGTGTTGCATTAATATTACATGCTTGAACTAGATGAACAATTAATAAAGGATTTTGTTAATAGCAGCATTATATATCATCACGGCGCCGTCATGCTCGCGACACGTAGATGTCGTGTCGAAGTATAGTGATGAAATGTGATGTGTTTGGTGTGTGGCAGAGTGGTTGTTTGGTACGCGCTTGAAAATGATGAGCTCGAGTTTCCAAGTTCGCATCCCGTTGAGAGCAAAATTTATGCGTGGTTGTTTAGTGGCCGAAAACTACTTACTGCCCATCAACTTTGCCTTCGACTGCAAGACAATTGGAGGAAACAGGGAGATGTGGGGCGGTATAAACCTTTAATTATTATCCTAGGCGTCGCTATGAGAATCCTGTCAGCGCTACTATGGGCGAGGTCCAACCATCACAGCCTTAAAGAAGCCTCGTGGCGCTTTAGCCGAAGTAAAACCCAGTGAAGACAAATAGTTAAATAAGAAGAAAAATTAATAAAAACACAAGGTGGAGCCTAGGTAATGGGTTGCGTGCTGGACAACACTTCCAACACGACCAAACGCCTGCCTGAAAGCTTTAAACTACCTGTGTAAGTGTGGCTGTGTCGTGTGTGTGTGTGTGTGTGATTGTGTGTGTGTGTGCATAGCCATCTCGTCCATGCACAACGCTTTACATATGCATAAGAAAGCTCTGTTTAAGCGTTGCAGCACTGTACTGAGCCTATACCGCGTGCCTGCAGCAGCACTGGCACACCAACATCAATATAGACACCATTTCTTGTTTTACGAATAAAAATGAAAATATATGTTAACGAAAATGCCGTTCAGCATTATATAAAATAAAAAAATAAAAAACTGCTAATAAAAAATGCCATATAAAATATGATAGAAAAATGGGGAAAAATGCAAATGCAACATGAAAGAAAATATATAAGTATGAATGGAAAATAAGGCAAATGAAATATTTCATAGAAAAAAATTTGAAATAAAAAAAAGATATAAATGATAATGATAAATAATATGGATGAAATTGATTAATACAAAGAAAATCAAGCATAAGATGCCATAGGAAAAAAATTAAAATTGAAAAATGTTAAAAGAATGCAAACGAAAATAATGCAGATAAAATAATAACAATAAAAAGGAAATATAAAACAAAAAAGTGCAATAGAAAGGACGAAAAAAAGTGAAGAAAATGTGACAGAAACAATGTCACGGATCACCACCATGACGATCTCCACACACGTAAAACGTTTGCGATAATTCACTGCTTTTTAATGAGGCAACTCTACGTAACCTGAGACCCGCGTGGAGACAGCGCGGTGATGGCGACCAATTTACAATGGAGAACGGTTGCCGAGACTGCTACTGGAAGGCCTATGCTACTATAAGAAAATAAACTAGATTAGGCCTTCCATTCCGATAAACCTGATATCATTTCTTCCCTCTCCTCTCTCTCTCTCTTCCTCGCATCACCTTATTTACATCGTCATCACTTTTATCCTATCTACCACCTTTACCGACTTTTATATATTCACCTTAATTTCCTTGTAGCCAATTACATTGCTACCTGATATTTGTTTACTGTACCTTCACATAGAGACCACGGTAAAATAAAGCTGAATACAATGGCGAAAAAAGGGAAATAAATAAATAAAGGAAAAAAATCACCACGGTTGTGGTTTGCCTAAGCAATTAAATTGACGCGGATAAGAATTTGCGTATTTTGTCGGACAAGTCTGAGTGCGATCCCAAGTTATTACTAATGAAAGATTGTCGAGGCTGTAGCTGAGACTGTGCTGGTGTGTGTGTGTGTGTGTGTGTGTGTGTGTGTGTGTGTGTGTGTGTGTGTGTGTGTGTGTGTGTGTGTGTGTGTGTGTTGTGTGTGTGTGTGTGTTTGTATGTATGTGTGGGTGTGGGTGTGTGAGTTGGGTGTGGGTGTTTTATATATATATAAGTAAGGTTGTTTGGAATTTTATATATTTACGTAATAAAAACACAGACATTGTGTGTGTGTGTGTGTGTGTGTGTGTGTGTGTGTGTGTGTGTGTGTGTGTGTGTGTGTGTGTGTGTGTGTCATTCATTCACCCATGGTTTTATCCACGCGAGCCGGACGACTCGCGATCGCCAGTTTCACCCTCCCGGTGCGAGCTTGGGGCTCATTATTACCGATCTTTCGGTAATGCTGGGACCTCACACACCACATACTCCTATCCCCTTGCTCAAGGGAGACAGTAACCTCCCGAATTTATCAGTGAAAAATCCCCGGAAGCAGTGAGGATTCGAACCGGCTAACCACAGAAAAGTAGTCCAACGCTCTATCACCTTGACCATCGTGGCAGTGTGTGTGTGTGTGTGTGTGTGTGTGTGTGTGTGTGTGTGTGTGTGTGTGTGTGTGTGTGACCGATGGATGTTTTTTATCTTTTTTTTGGATATGCATGACCCGGACGTGTCTGGCCCTGGTATCATGCAACATTCCCAAACATGACCGTGTTGTCTTCGTGTTTTGTTACAGTGCTGTTGTGTTACTAAAATTGTGATGTGTTGTGATGTGCTACAGTGAAATGTAGAGGTGAGGTGATGTGTGATACTGAAGTTATTGAAGTCTTATATTGCCTTTTTATTCATCGTCTTTTTCATCTTATCTTTCCATTTGTAATGTTTTTGTATTATATTCCCATTTCTACGTAATTACAGACCTGTAGAACCATTTTAGCTTCACTGTTGTCTATATGTGTATTTTCTTACACACGAAAAGGATAATGACTCAAAACAGACCTTGCAGTAGGAAAGAAAAAATAAACTACGTGTCGATACCTAAAACCACAACACAGAAGAGCTTTAAACAGGATACGCTCATAGTGTTAGTTGAATTCCTAAATATCTTGGCAGAAAGATTTAAAGAATTATATTTCATTTAGTGAAAAATAAAAGCGATTTCCTCGAGTTTGGCCGGTCTGGTACTCCTGATTCTGACTCGTTGCCATCCAGCCTTGGCAAATTCAAGTATAAAAAATGCATAGAGATTCACTGTTTCATTACATGACTACTTTCTTCCTAGCACACACACACACACACACACACACACACACACACACACACACACACACACACACACACACACACACGACACACACACACACACTATATATATATATATATATATATATATATATATATATATATATATATATATATATAACGATGTTTTATGCATCATTGATACATGCTGAAACATATAATACTTCAGGAAAAAGGCTGGAGAATATAAACACACCCAACACACTTTACAAAACCTCAAACACATACATTACTTAAGCCAATAATAAGATGGCTCTGAGCTGAATCCATATCACCAATCAAGCAAAATAGTATGTCGTTCTAATCACATGACCACATCGGGAAGCCTACCTTTAATACACACCTCCTTATTATCATCTCTTTACTTCCCCTCAGTAACCGTTCTGGCAACACTGGTATCGACGCTGACTTTAATAAAATACCTCTTCTGGTAACACTGTTTATTTATGTGATATTTTTTTCTCCCCGTTTCAATCTGTTATAAGAGTATAATTTGGAGGCGCATCTGTGAGCATTCCTCTCATTGCCTTTATTTGTATAAGTCATATGTGTGAGAGAGAGAGAGAGAGAGAGAGAGAGAGAGAGAGAGAGAGAGAGAGAGAGAGAGAGAGAGAGAGGAGAGAGAGAGAGAGAGAGAGAGAGAGAGAGAGAGAGAGAGAGGAGAGAGAGAGAGAGAGAGAGAGAGAGAGAGAGAGAGAGAGAGAGAGAGAGAGAGAGAGAGAGAGAGAGAGAGAAGAGAGAGAGAGAGAGAGAGAGAGAGAGAGAGAGAGAGAGAGAGAGAGAATGTTCATTCATTAGTTCCTCCCTTCTTTCCTTCCTTTCTTCAAAAAATTTATCTTAAATTACTAATTATTTTCTTTCCATTATTTATCCATCTTGGTTTCTCTCTTTTTTCTTTCTTCTATAATTTTTCAATCCATCAATCTTTCAGTGTTTTTCCTATTCTTTCATTGGATCGCTCACGTGGTGACGCAGGCTGGATTTTTATGGTGGCACCTGTGTTGGTTTTCTGTGATTAATTGACCTGAACTTGACCTTTTCATGCTGCCACCTGGTGCCCTCCGCCGCACTTCTATTCGTAGTCGAAGGTGAGGTTGATGCAGCATGTGTTGTATCTTTGATCACTCGACGATGGAAGAAACAGTTGCTCCTGACGGGACTTGAACTCAGAACCTTGTGCTCACAATTACCAGCCTCTAATCCACTGCGTTAAAGATGGTCGAAAGAATTTCCCCCAGCAGGGTTCGAACTCGGGACATCGAGCTCAGCATTCCAAGCAGCTAACCACTCGGCCACCGTCTCCCTTACATACATGTTCATTCCTTTATGAATAATATGGGTAGGCAGTTAGGGATAAGAAAAACCTCAGGCAAGGAGGAGGTGTGGAGGAGGAGGGGAAGGGCGACGACGACAACGAGAACAGAGGGATATGAACAGGATTAGGAGTAAGATGCATATAAAATAAAATGAATGAGGAAAAGCTGAATAGAAACGTGTATGAGGAGGAATAAAGTGAAGAAAGTGGAGCATAACAGGATAAGAACGCAAAAGTATCAAACGAAATCAGAGGTTCACTTACAATATGCATTAAGGTGATCTGCTGGAGTTTTGGTCCCCTCTATGATGCATGATGCTGTATGTCAAAAGAGAACCTTCCTATCATAGACCTTCATATCCTCTTATCTCTAGTATATCTACACTACCTCAAAGTTGTAAATAAGATGCACACAACATGAATAACAGACGAACACAAACATAGTGTACAAGGCAGGATGACCCACAAAAGGCAGCTCCTGTACGCCTCCCATTCGGATGGGACCCTCCCATCCATCATCATCATCATCATCATCATCATCATCATCATCATCATCATCATCATCATCATCATCATCATCATCATAATCCATTACGTTATCTATCCTGCTCTTAAACTCCCTAATATGATTTAACTAACGTCACAATTGCTGAGTTTATTCCACTCTATCAATTCCATTTTCTGAACCCATTTTGTTCATCTCTTTCTTAAATCTAAAATGATCAAAGTCAAAGCCAATATCTAATGTCGTAAATTGTTCTTCATATGTGAATCTATTTTAAATCACCTTTGTTGAACTGTTATCTATTTACATACATATATATATACCTCTAAATCTATGTTTCTTAGTAGAAGTGCAGTAAGAGATGTTTCAACCAGTTTTCGTAGACTCTGAATGATTTTAGCTACATAAAATAGGTGAGCACTCCTAGCGGTGGGTTAAGGTTCGGTAAATTTAGGTTCCAAGGAAGAAAAATCGGCAGAAGCGACTCACAAACTAAGGTAATGGACAAGTGTAACATATGTAACAGCCGTGAAGTAAGTGGAGATCCAATTCAATTAAGATCTAAGAAATATATGCTGCAGGAGCGACCCACAAAATAAAGTAATAGACCAGCGTAACATAGATAGCAGCCATAAAGTAGGTGAAGACATAACAGAGAGCCTCAAGAGAACCCTGGATATAATTATGGATGAGACTGAGTTATGCTGCAATATAAAGGAGAAAGAAATAAGGTGTCGATTTGCTGCAATGGTTAAAGTTAGATAAATTTAGGCCCCAGAAAGAGATATTACTAGGAGCGACTCACAAATAATGTAAAGACGGAAATAGATTATGTAGCAACCATAAACTAAATGGGAATATAACATATCTTTAAGAGGATGTTTGGAACAACGATATTTACAGAGGGTCCAATATTTACATTTGTCTTTGAGCGAACATTCAACTAAGTAAGAATCGAACCAACAAAACTCAGCGATCAATACATAATACACACAGAACAAACACAAGCTGGGGACTATTGCAAAGTATTTATCCTGAACGCCTCCTTTACCACAAGCTTTTGAATTTTTTTAGCGCATTCAATACGAAGTGTTGGAAGTGTTATATAGGGTATCGACGCCCTGGGGGGGGGGAGAGAGAGAGAGAGAGAGAGAGAGAGAGAGAGAGAGAGAGAGAGAGAGCGAGAGCGAGAGCGAGAGCGAGAGCGAGAGCGAGAGCGAGAGCGAGAGCGAGAGCGAGAGAGAGAGAGAGAGAGAGAGAGAGAAACAAAAAAAGAGAATGTTCAGGGGGGGGTGGGATGACGAAAGATTAACCCCTTGAGACCCAAAACGTAATTTTCATTGTAATTTGGGTACATTAGACGCTTTTTTGTGAATATAAGCAACATTTTATAGATATGACCTGTTTAGTATCCTTGTCAACTAACAAATTTGGTATATTCAGTTACTGTTCGTAATTTTATGGCTCGAAAACATTTTTTATGAACAGATTTTTTTTATAGCAAAGGAAAGATCTGGGCGTGAACGGGTTAATGGACCTCAGTATAACAAGGAAAGAAGTACTCAAAGAGATTGACAAGCTTAGGATTAATAAGGCCCCAGGTGTGGATGAGGTCTTCCCTCGCGTATTGAAGAAGTGCAAGGACATAGTAACAGTTAGTGTAGCCTTAACGGATATATTTAATAAGTCAGTAGCCTTAGGAGACGTACCTAGATTGTGGAGACAGGCCAAATTAATTCCATTTTATAAGAAGGGAGAAAGGCGTAACGAGCAATTACCGGCCAATTAGTCTGACATTAGTTATAGGTAAAATGCTATTGTCTATCATATCTAGGAGAGCACTTAAAATTACATAAATTAATTGCCATAAATTAATTGCCGACTCTCAGCATGGATTCACAAAGGGTAAATCGTGTCTCACTCATCTTTTATCTTTTTGTAGTGCAGTTTATGAGGCAGCAGATAAGGACGTAAACTATGACGTAACATATCTTGATTTCAGCAAGGCGTTTGACAGGGAACCCCACAAGGGATTGTTGAGGAAAATTATAGCCCACGAAATATTTGGTAGAGTCTATAAATGTATTAGTGCGCGGCTTAGTGGCAGGGAGCAAAGGGTTCAAATAAATGGTAAGAAATCAAATTGAGGTAAGGTAAATAGTGGGGTCCCCCAGGGGCCCGTATTAGGCCCATTACTTTTCATTATCTATATAAACGATTTGGATTCTGGGATAAGTAGTAACATTATTAAATTTGCGGACGACACTATAGTAGGGAGACAAATCAGTACGGAGCGGGAAGCTAAGGTTATACAGGGGATTTAAACAGAATGCATAAGTGGGCTGTTAAATGTCTGATGTACTTTAACACCAACAAGTGCAGTACGTTTCACGTAGGTAGACACAACACAGGAAATAGATAGACACTAAACGGAGTAGGCATAGGTGAATCGAATTCGAAAAAAATACTTAAGAGTATTAGTGAGTGAGGACCTGAGGCCCAGAGAGCAGTGTATTAGTGCCAGGAACAGATCAAACAGGGTACTTGGTCTTATCACCAGGAGCGTGAGTAATAGATCAGCAGACATAATCCTAAGACTATACTTTGCGTTAGTTAGGCCTCATTTAGATTATGCTGTACAGTTCTGGTCTCCGTACTATATAAAGGATGTAGATAAGCTAGAAGCGGTACAGAGAAGGAGGACTAAAATTATTCAGGGGATAAGGAACTTAACTTACAAAGATAGATTAAAACACCCCAATCTGCACTCTTTAGAAAGACGTAGGGTAAGGGGATATTTTTAGTTAGTTAGTTAGATCTAAGTTAAAACAAGAACAAAAATGGTTTCAGGCTAGATAAGTTCAGATTTCGGAAAAAAAATGGTTTATTAATAGGGTAGTAGAGAAGTGCAACAAACTCAGCAAGCATGTGATAAGTGCACATAGAGAGAGAGAGAGAGAGAGAGAGAGAGAGAGAGAGAGAGAGAGAGAGAGAGAGAGAGAGAGAGAGAGAGAGAGAGAGAGAGAGAGAGAGAGAGAGAGAGAGAGAGAGAGAGAGAGAGAGAGAGAGAGAGAGAGAGAGAGAAAAAAAAACTTTTTGCATTATAAAATGATGAAAGACACGAAGATAACAACGACTGATAAACAGAAGCTGGTCAAACGTTGATAAAAATGACTGATGAACTCTGACTAGAAGCAAGGAGGCAGAGGAGGAGGAGGAGGTGGAGAGCGAGATTAGGCAGGAGATGAGAAAGAGTTGCAGAAGGAAAGGGAAAAAATGTTGCGAGCGAAATGAGGCTAGAGACGGAGGAGGAGGAAGAGATAAAGAAAAATATGATGACTGAAGAATAAGAGAAGCAGGAGGAGATGAAAGGGAAACATTGAATGATGAGTGAAAGAAAATAATTATTTTTCTTTCTTTCTTGTTTCATTGAATCTTTTGTGAAGTTATCAGAAGTGCTGTCAACGATGGATTATTTGCGAGAGAGAGAGAGAATGATATAAAGAGAGTGGAGAGAGAGAGAGAGAGAGAGAGAAGAGAGAGAGAGAGAAGAGAGAAGAGAGAGAGGAGAGAGAGAGAGAGAGAGAGAGAGAGAGAGAGGAGAGAGAGAGAGAGAGAAGAGAGAGACCTACTTTCCTCTCTCCCTCTTTACTTCCCTACCCTGACCATAGCTTTATGATTATAGTTAGTGAAGTCTGTGTCACAAGCTTATCTCTTTGTCGCAGATTTCTCTTCGCCACTGGAATGGATGATAAAATTATCTCTGGAATCTGGAATGACTTACGAAAATACTGAGAGAGAGAGAGAGAGAGAGAGAGAGAGAGAGAGAGAGAGAGAGAGAGAGAGAGAGAGAGAGAGAGAGAGAGAGAGAGAGAGAGAGAGAGAGAGAGAGAGAGAGAGAGAGAGAGAGAGAGAGAGAGAGAGAGAGAGAGAGCGAGCGAGAGAGAGAGAAGAGAGAGAGAGAGAGAGAGAGAGAGAGAGAGAGAGAGAGAGAGAGAGAGAGAGAGAGAGAGAGAGACCACTTCCCTTACTTTCAATATACAAGCAGCAAACTAGAAGCATAACAAAAGCACAGCTAATAAACTTATAAAATGCCAAAAAATTACCTGTAAAATCGTTAACTTAAATATAAGAAGAAAAAAAAGAAGTGGAAATAAATACCAGTAAGATGCCTTAATCGGCGAAGGACGAGCGAGCCTGTAGAAACCCGCCGCACATGCGGCGTCACCCGGAGTTTGACCTGTGTGACATTGCTAGGTGTGTGGTCTCAAACCACACACCAAATTTCAACTTAGTCCGTACAGCCGTTTCTCAGCTATAGCAAGATAACGTTGTCTGACACCCCTGACGCGGCACGCGCCACGCGCCATGCTGACCCCTCACGTGAGACAAAACATGTCAAGCACAACTAGGGATTGAATGGGGCTATCAGATGGCGAAGACCGCTTGTCAATCGGAAGCGGGATTCCAAAAATATAAGCTCCTGAAAAGCATGACGGTCGGTCGGGTCGGGTCGGCCGCTTATCCCGGAAACATCACGTACCAGTGAGGACTCGCGAGCGCTTCGCGCTCGCTCGTAACAATTATTAGCTAAACACTGACACTAACACCTTTAATATGTAATGATATGATGCTAATGAAGTAAGATAAGATAAGATTTTCATCCTATCTAGACACTTTGCAAGTACCAACTACAAGGTTATTGACTATACAAAGCGCCGCCACGTCAGCACGAACTAGGCGGACTCGAACCGCTGACCGAATGCACAGGGACGCTGCACATTGCGGGCTCACGTCTCTACCAACCTTGCCACCCTGACGGGCTGCTAATGAAGTAAATATCCTTTATATATAATTGAAGGGAAATGAGCGTTTAGCATAATTTGTAATATTGGTGTTATAAGATTCGATTAATAAGAAGACAAATACAGTTACAATTTCAATATAATATTAATTTAATAATAATTTAATATTTACAAATTTTGCAAAGGTAATTAGTTCAATGGAAATCTATACTCATGTAGAAATATTTGTAGATATTTATATGTAGCCACGAAAGAAAAAAAAAAGCATCGGTGTTGTAAGAAAAACATACACAAATCGATGTTCTGTAAAAGATTGGAACAAAATATTGAAACATTAAATAAGAGCTTGAGGTAAACGATATTCAAGAAAAATAATAGGAAACAAGAGAATCACGCACGCACGCACGCACGCACGCACGCACACGCACACGCACACGCACACGCACACACACACACACACACACACCAGAGGTGGGCGCTTCCGCAAACACTTCCGGAAACCGCAACTTCCGCAAATGAGGAAGTCCGAATTCGTTTGCGGATGTACGGAAGAGTTTATAAAAAGTTGCGGCCGCAAACGCAAATATGTCCGCAAATTCCCAAGTGGCCGTGGTGAGTCTGAACACGATTCCTGCGCAGCTACGCGCACCGTCAAGGGTGAGTGGGATACGCTAAGGGAGGCTGCTTTCCCGCCAGTCAACCATGGTCGCAGTTATCAGTGAGCATTCATATAGATTATAGACGAAGTACGTACGTGTGCCTCTAAACCCTTCTTCCTAACTCGCTTTGTATAAATATGATGGTCTTTTACCATATTTTTGGTTGAAACTCATATAGACATTAACGGTGTGATGTTGTAATATCATTGAAATACCTTAGATGTTACTGTAAGCTTTGGTCAGTGAGATTCAAGGTCAGTAGATACTAGAAACAATGTTTGTCGTTGGCGGGCTCGGCTCTGACAGCACACGTCCCTTGCTAACGCATTAATGTCTTCTATTATCGTGTACTCTCACCCGAGATTAAGAAATACCCACAGAATGTTCAGAAAAACTGACGCAACCATCATCTTCATGACACATTTCCACATATAATAAACGCATATTTTGAGCGAAGAAAGGGAGGTCAGAGGGCCATAAACCAGTGATATGGACATGGCGAGCATATCCAGAGTTGTGTAAGTGTATTCTACGTGTGCATGTGACAGTGTTATTTGCTTACAATGACCATGGTTGTGCTCTAGAGCTAAATATTACTTGCAAGGAGTGTGTTGTGAGTGGATTAGTGCGTTGCGGTGGTGAGGCGACAGTCTTGACCCTGCGTTATCGCTAGCCCGAGGTGCAAGTTAACCGCCATCCCTTGTGCCGCGCAAACAATTTTGTGCCGTCTGCTCTCTGCCGCATGATGGTTTGTGCCGCACCTTGGTTACTATGGCGCCCACTACGCCCTCCACCACTCCTACAGGAGTACCCGAGGCCCGGGTGGTTGCTGCTGTAGACAATGTTCTGAGGTTCCTGTTCAGTTTGAGGAGGAAAATCACGATCACGGGAGGGAGGATGAGGATGAGAATTTTTTTCAAGGTGAGACATTGATTTTATCCTTATAATGTACTGCATCTTCAGTTCAGTTGTGACAGTTCAGCACTCCAAGTCATTATATTAGCAATCTTGATCGTCATGAATAGAATCTAATATACTATAGGAGTAGCAGTGTGTCCGTCTGTCTGTCTGTCTGTCTGTCTGTCTGTTTTGGGTAGCCGAAACTGTAAATTCAGTTTTGATGAGAGTAGGCTCAAAGAATCGCAAATAAATCGTAGGTGGTAAGCGGCATGGTCCCATGTCGATTGAATCATTTTGAAGGGGGGTTTTGGGCTAAAAACACTTTTAAGCATATTAGCTTACAGTAAGTAACTCTGTGATAACGTCTTGCCGCATTTCACTAACTCCGTAGACTCATGGACTTACCGTTTGTGTGTGTGTGTGTGTGTGTATGTATGCATGTGTGTGTGTGTGTGTGTGTGTGTGTGTGTGTGTGTGTGTGTGTGTGTGTGTGTGTGTGTGCGTGTATGTGTGCGCGTGTGTGTGTGTGTGTGTGTATGCGTGTGTATGTGTGTGTGTGTGTGCTTGGGGTCGATATTTTAATATACTCCACACACGACCAACTTTACGTCAGCCTGTCAGGGGTTGGCTGTGTTGATGCCGTTGAAGTGTTGGCGCCCCGTGGAATCACATGGAACGTGGTCTACCCCGAGACACTTTGACCAGTGACCAACGACAGCAACAACACGATTGGAGTTTGCACTCACATTGTTGTCTAATATATACTACTTCTACAAACATCAATACATGAGTCCGAAGGGCCCACAAGCACTTGTATATACTATTGTAATATATACTTGGTATATCATGGATATAATATATTCTATTGTAATATTCTTAATTCAAGTGCAATAAAATATTTCCTAAAAATCTAAGCATTTATTATCTCCAAGTAACTATATATTTCTTTTTCAGACTCGCATTACTTAAAACTTTTACTCGGATTTTATATTACAAATTTGTTTATTAATTCCAGTCTTTTAGGACCCCAGGACCCACAGCTACAGAGAGCACCAACTCTATCCGCCTCTCCTACAAGATGGGGAAAAAGCTTAAGAGTTGGTGCTTAGAGAAGAAGAACAAGCTGCTGGAGCACCTATGTTTCCCGCCCTTTCTCGTGCTGCCTGGATGATGTGATTGTTAAGTACAACACGGCCATTCCCAGCTCTGCAACCGTGGATAAACTGTTCGATTGACGATTGCGAGTCTGACTCACGTGGACAAGACCATAAGTGAATGAATGAATGACACGCACGCACACACACACACACACACACACACACACACACACACACACACACACACACACACACATACATACATACACATACACACACACACACACACACACACACACACACACACACACAAGTAGCAGCACATAGCGTAAAGCAAATCTCATTTCAAGACTTGTTCTTTTCACGTATAACTTAGGAATCAAGACCTAGGCGTCACTTAGTAGAGGAGAGTGACGTTAACGAGCCTTTCCTCCTCTTTTTCTTTCTCCTCCTCCTCCTCCTCTTCCTCCTCCTCCTACCTCTCCTCTTCCTCGTGGGCGGCAGGTAAGTGTGATGAGATTACTTACACCGAGGCTTTTAATTTAAGTGCCCGGCGAGGTTAACTAACAGCAAGGCAGTCAGGTAGGCAGAAAGTGGTTATTCTAATGGTGTTAATCTCGCTCATTACCTGTTTCCTTCTCTCTCTCATTTAATGTTCATCTTTTCTTTCTCCTTTTTTCTACGTTTTTTTTGAGGGTGGGAGATTGTTGCTTGTTTGTTTTTGTTTGTCTTTGATTTGTCTTTGTTATACTTCTATAATTTTTATTTTTGTTTACTTTGTATATTTTTGTTTCTCTTGGGTTTCTTATCACTCTCTCTCTCTCTCTCTCTCTCTCTCTCTCTCTCTCTCTCTCTCTCTTTAAAGACCGTAGTACATGGCAAAGACTACTCTATACTGGACTTGCTACTCGTGCCCCGCGCCAACCCGCCCATGACCAGTGGAGGCCAGTTTTGCGATTCCTGCCATATTAGAACATCACCCCTCTTTCCCTTCCTAAGGTTTATCAGTATATATGATATACCGTTATCTTCGTAACTGTTTGTTCTATAATATTATCAAATAAAAAACAGTAAAATAACTAAAGAAATGCCATTATGAGAGAGTGAAGAAATATGCATGACCTCAATATATACTTAAACTCTTCGCCATTTAATATTTTGCGAGAAAACATTTTAGATGCTAGCGATAGAAAGAAGCGGATTTTCATTAGCTTTCCATTGATATATTTTGTTTTCTGATAAATGAATTACCACCATGCCTAAATTAGCGTTAACTAAAAAAATAACATCATCAATCGTATCGGCAAGTAAAAAATGTTCCATGAATACAGTAGACTATGGCATATCAGTATAAATGATACACTGTTATCTTCGTGAATGTTTGTTCTATAATATTATCAAATTAAAAACTGTAAAATACACTAAAGAAATTCCATTATGAGACTCTGAAGAAATATGCATTCACTTAAACTCATCGCAATTTGATATTTTGCGTGAAGACTTTTTACATGCAACATATCAATAGAAGCAGAATTTAATTAGCTTTCCATTGCTATATTTCATTTTCTGATAAATGAATTAGAGCCATGCATAAATTAGCGTTATCTAAATAAATAACATCATCCATCGGGTAATTATCCCGATAGATGATGTATTTTTTTAGTTAACGCTAATTTATGCATGGTTATGATTCATTTATCAGAAAACAAAATATAGCAATGGAAAGCTAATGAAAATTCGCTTCTTTCTATCGCTAGCATCAAAAATGTTTTCTCGCAAAATATTAAATGGCGATGAGTTCAAGTGAATATTAAGTTCATGCATATTTCTTAACTCTCTCATAATGGCATTTCTTTATTGCATTTTACTGTTTTTTATTTGATAATATTATAGAACAAACATTTACGAAGATAACGGTATATCATATATACTGATAAACCATAGGAAGGGAAAAGGGAGTGATGTTCGAAAATGGCAGGAATCGCAAAACTGGCATCCACTGGAAATAGCCCAAAATGAGTAGCAAGTCCAGTATAGAGTAGTTTTTGTACATGGGCATAAACTTGCTGCGTCAACGCTTCCTCTTACAAATATACTTGGGCAAGTTGGCGATAGTGACGTCACGATAGACGAATTTACCTTATCCACGGATCGAAAACTGTCTTCGATTTCCTTCGTCACTCTGGTACGTTTTTATTTAACGAAGTTAAAGTACCACATTTATTCACATTTTTTACATATAATCATTGCATATACATTTTTGGTACATATTTTATGACCTTTTAGTGATGTTCTTTGAAAATTGAAATATTTTCATGCAGATAAAATAGCCTGTGTGTTTCGTTTACATCTCTTAACCATTGTACCTCCAGCCCTGTGTGCTATTATTCCTTGGTCGTATATTTATTCACCATGGCCCCATTGAATTGGGGAACAGACGTCTAGTCTACCAGCACAACCCATGATTCACGATGTTGTTGTTTTGATAGCCCGCGCTGAGGACAATGTCAGTCTTTCTGACGCACGGTGCCGTGTAATGCTCTTGATCAATCGACGACACAAATTTACTTCAAGTCCAATCAAATTTATGCCCGTGTAATCACGCCTTAATACACACTTAACACCCTTCTCGTCACAAAGACGTGTTCCATCATCAAACATTCAGATTCATTACACTTAAATATGAGCTACAGTGACGCTACCTACTACAGCGATGTCACGACAATGAGCAAAGATCAATGTTTCGGACTTGCTAAGTAACTTACATCAGGGGAACCTACGTAATGAATGATATAATAATACTAGATAAAAGGCTTCGTCACATAAAGTAGCATTCGAATCAACGAAATATATGAGAAAAAGTATGATAGTTGGAAGTATTGTTAACCGCTAGATGGTATTGCCTCGCTAACCCCTGTTCCTCCTGGTAACTATTGAATAAGTTTTGAACTATTGAATCAGTTTCGAGCCACAGCGTTCAGAAGTTGTGCTCCGCTGCCGTTGTATAGGGAAGCCGGAAAGTTGTCTCGTTATGGTGTGACGGTGAGGCTTCGAAGACGAGATGCTTCAAAACCTTACAAGGGAACAACCTTATTCCTTACAAGTTTTGTTTCCCAGCTGAACCCGAGTCACTGAATATGAAACTTTGAATCAATCGATGGCGATAATAATTATTTTGGTATTGGTGTTGTTTTTGTGGATTCCTATATTTGCCTTTTTCTTACTGAAATTACATCATCGATCCGCTTCATTTTGTTGAATATGTTAATATAATATGTTAAACATGTATGCACTTAAAACACTTAACGACTAACACACCATCCATGACTTGCCTTCCTTCACGTCTGCATTCAATCTTTCCTCTCCCACAAGGCACGTTCCTTCCCCTTCCAAGTTTGTGTTTATTCATTTGAACTTTTTATTACGCAAGAGAAATTTTCACCTTTGAGTCAACACTTTGCGAAGGGAGGGTCGAAGAATTAAAGGTGTGTGTGCGTGTGTCCATGTGTGTGTGTGTGCGTGTGTGTGTGTATTGATAGGAAGGAAAGGGAGGAAAAGTAGGGACGTAAGAGATGTAAGGAAGAGGAAGACAAACGTGATTGGTAAGGAAGATAGATGAGAAAGGAGGAGGAAGTAATGGAAGATATTAAGAAGAGAGGGAAGAAGAATTAATGAAAGGAGAGTAATGACAAAAGCTCAAAGGAGGTGTGTGGTGATAGCGTAGGTTTGATAGTTAACTACTTCTATAATAATATAAGCGAAAGTGTGTGTGTGTGTGTGTGTGTGTGTCCGCGATAGGTGCCGCCCCCCGTGCCCCAATCCCATCATATGGCACAGTTTTGGAACCAGCTCGACCAGGGGCAACTTTTAAGTCCAATTGTGAGATGATCCGATCACTTTTTTTTCTTCCTTTTTTTAGCAGCCTATTAGCGAGAATTGTGAAAAAAAATGTGGGTTGCGAGAATTGAGGAAACCTTGATGTAGGGTGATGGGTAATGGGTGAGTGAATGGGTGGGGTGATGGGTAATGGGTGAGTGAATGGGTGCCAGGGGGTGATGGGTGAGGGAATACGTGGGAGGTGATGGGTAATGGGTGAGTGAATGGGTGTGTGGTGATGGGTAATGGGTGAGTGAATGGGTGGGGGGTGATGGGTAAAGAGTGAGTGAATGGGTGGGGGGTGATGGGTAAGGCGTTAATACATACATTTCTACATCCATGATTTCAGGAAAGTTAGAAGGGGCTATCTGGAGAGTCTGTGTTTGGTGGGCCTTCGGCCCACCAAACACACTCTCCAGAAAGCTGTGTTTGGTGGGCCGGCCCACCAAACACAGGTGGTGGGCCGAAGCCAATAGCCCTCCGCAGGAGCTAGCCAAAAAGTCCGCCCGGAGGGCGGCTTTGCGGCTAGTTCTTCATATTGATTGTTATCATTGTTCGGAATGTTTCACTGGTTTATGATGTGTTTATATGAAGCTTCGTGATACTGCTACGGAACTAACGAGCAGGCCCTTCCTCGTTCCTGGAGTTGGTTCATTCTAGCTGCTCTCTGTATCTCAAGGTTCTGTGTAAGCCTTGGGTTTATTGTTGAGTATAGCCTTGAGAAAGGTTAGATAATATATTCTATCCTCACAATACCACAAGGTGAAAAGCAGACAAAAATATAGACTGCAAATGGTAAAGAGTTTAGGGTGACAAATAAAAGAAGAAAGAGGAGGAAGAGGCGAAGGCAGGCAAAGTGGAGGAAGAATGGAAGGAGAGAGAGCTGGAAATGCTCTTCTCTTCTCGGAGTAGAGGTATGGCGTGCTATGTAAAGGAGGAAGAGGAGGAGGAGGAAGAGGAGGAGGAGGAAGAAGAATGAAGAAGAGGAAGGAGGTACCCTTTATTGATATTCCTTAACAAACCTTATCATTATCAATACGCTAATCTTCCTATTCTCCAACAATATCATCTCCTCCTCCTCCTCCTACACATCCAGTAACACTTGCCACCATCATTCCTGCAGTGGGATATTTGCATGGATAAAGCTAACATAATTCCTCTTAATTCAACACGAGCCTCATGCATGGCTAAACCGTGGCCTCCGAAATATCCTCTCGAAAAGCACCTTTCGGAGGCCACGGGGAAATGGAAGGGTGACCCGCACAAGGGAAGGAAGATCTGACGAGACGACGGTTCATGAGGCTTGGCTGTTGGTATTAAAGTGACGGTAGTGATGGTGGTGGTGGAATAATAATGTAGATTGTCGTGGACGTGGTGATAATGGTGATAACATCACTAGTAGTAGTATTGGTAGTAGCAGTAGCAGAAGTAGCCATAGTAGTATAGGTAGTGGTAGTGGTGGTAGTAGTGGTGGTGGTAGTGGCGGCAGTAAGTATACTAGTAGTAGTAATAGTAGTACCGTCAATAACACTAAAATCGCCAGGACAATGTTTCTTTTCGATTTACAGACGTTTGGTGGCATTCATACTTACATTTCTTCATCCATGAATTCAGGAAAGCTAAATTGGAAAATCTGGACAGTTTGTGTCATTTTGTGTCTTCATCTGTGTCATATTATGGATATAAATTAAAAAATTAATAAAATATCAGTCGAGTGGCGACCTTGGTTACGGCTACACTAAGTTTGCAGCTGGTGTTTTAGCCCATCACTTTAACCACCAGTCTGGGGAATCAGGAAAATTAGAGGTAAAGTAAAAGATGTTTAAAGAAGCTTAGATGTAGAAAAGTTCCTCTTCCAACGCGAAAACAAATTCCATCAAAGTTTGAAAGGCCTGGCTAGTCTTAGCATTCTTGTCCTCCCGCCCGAAAGGTGAGAGCAGCCGTCTGTCGTCCCCTAAAGAAAAAACGAGTATCGAAATTTATGAAAACAGTTTATACTTGCAGATACAAATCATAAAACAACACTGAAACAGGGTAGTAATACAGTCATGATATAAACTACAGTGCATGCCTCTTCAGTGGCACATACAAACTGTACTGTAGTGATGCTAAAATTCGTAATATATGTCGCCTGGCGACATTAGTGCAGGTGGCGACTATAGTGTTATTGACGGTAGTTGTATAAGTAGTAGTAGTAGTAGTAGTGATATTAGTTGTAGCGGAGACGGCCGTTTGCTCTGTATCATTAAACAAAATAAATATTTATAAAAAAAATGCTTAATTTCATTCAGGAAAAAATAAACACTGGCAACAGAGATAAAATTGAAACACCAAAAAAGATCATAAAATGAGAAAAACTTTGAAGGAATTAAATAAATGTCTGATATCATTGACGGTGGTAAAGAAGGGGATGACAATTAAGAAGAGGAATAAAATATGAATAAGAGGAAGAAGGAGAAGAGAAAATTGCAATAAATAATGAAAGTGAGAAAAAAAAAAAAAAAAAAAAAAAAAAAAAAAGAAAAAAAAAGAAAAAAAAAAAAAAAAAAATATATATATATATATATATATATTATATAATATATATATATATATATATATAATATATTTTGTGGGTAAGAAGTATGGAAATAACAGTGAGAATTTGCTTTTAGAAAGAGGATAAGGAGCACTGGGAGGAGGAGGAGGAGAGGAGTGGCGAAAGAAGAATACTGAAAAAAATACAAAGGGACAAGAGAGAGAGAGAGAGAGAGAGAGAGAGAGAGAGAGAGAGAGAGAGAGAGAGAGAGAGAGAGAGAGAGAGAGAGAGAGAGAGAGAGAGAGAGAGAGAGAGAGAGAGAGAAAAAAAAAAAAAAAAAAAAAGAGAAAAAAAAAGAGAGAGAGAATCTGTCTGCCATGTCAAGAGTATCTCATTTTCACCAGAAACTTGCTGCAATGCCATTAAACTGTTTCTTTAAGTTGAGTTTCATTCTTTTCTTCCATTTGATTCTCCTTCCTTTTTTATCTTATTTTCCATGACATTCTTGTTTAGGTTCATTTTACTTAGTCATCATCATCATTTCGTTCTCCTCCTACTCGTTGTTGTTTTTGTTGTTGTCTTCGCTGTTGTTGTTTTTCCTTTTTTTCCTCTTCAAATACTTTTTTTCTTACTCATTTTTAATATTTGTTACAGTTTTCTATTTCGTTTTTTTTTCCATTTCAGATTTATGGGCATTGAAAGAAGTCTCAAAAAAGTGTCAAAATGCACCAAAATATGTTCATTTTCCAAAAATTTCCAGAACCCCCCCAGCTGGTTGGACTCGCTTCGCTCGCCTCCCCCACCCCACCCCAAACACCGGCAAACTTTAGAAAGGGGCCCTCCAGGAAGTAAGCCACCCGGGCCCCCAAATGTCTAGCTACGCCCCTGGATGTACACTCTAGTACAGGGGGTGAAAGGTCGTGCTGGCCTCCTTTTTGGGAAGCACGACTACAAGGTTGGCATCACTGATGCCAAAAAACAGCGAGCCTGGGAGGAAATCACCTATGAAGTCAACTCCGTGGCATGCACTCTTCGGACCACTGAAGAGCTGCCAAGGAAACTGAAGGACATGAGAACACATGTCAAGGCCAAGGCTGCTGCAGAGATCCGCCATATGGAAGGCACAGGTTAGTTTAATATTTACTCGCCATCGTCAACGAGTGCTCCAATTTTTCACGTCGATGAAGTGTTTTTTTTTCGGCGACAGTTCAAATTCTTGATTTTGAGTTTACTGTCCCTGTATATAATTATTGAGAAAAATGCATGTAATTAATGGCAGATGCTGCAGACATGCTTCAGTACAGGGCCACTTGATTGTTTGACCTCTGGATATAGTTTAAACTAATCATTAAGTGTTTCAGGTATAATATTATATTCCAACTTGACATTTGCCAACAGGTTGGGGGGCTCCTGTTGATGCTAGCTAGATACACCGATGTGGAGTTGGAGTTGCTCAAGTTATTATTCCCAACAACATTAACTGGGGTGCCTATGCCTGAGAGCGAGACCACTGCTTTTAGTATGCAAATTAATTTAAATATTTTTTCAATTTCTTAACCATTCATGAAAATATTTACAGTATCTTCACATTAGAATCACTTTATTGAGACAGATATACCAAAAGTTACTTGTAATAAACTCTATTATTGTGTCAATATAATATGTTCTTTCCTATGTTTCAGGCATCTGCAGCCGTACAGAGCACGTTGTTCGTGCTGCTGTGGGAGAGCCCCTTCCCTCAACAAGTGGTGCTATGGAAGAGCCCTTTCCCACCATGAGGGAGGAGATAACTATCGTAGTCGGAGAGGAGGTAACCTTCCCTAGAAGCAAATTTTTTGCTCAAGGCACCAGCGGCGCAAGGTAAATAAGATAGGAACATTGGGATGAGTTAATGTCATAACTACATATTGCTCAATTAGTGTAGATGCATTCATTATATGGTACCTGGAACTGTCGCTGGTAGGAATTTTTGGCAACGTCAGCCAGTGTTCAAATTTTTCACGTCGGCGAGAGTTCCAATTTCCAGCGGCAGTTCCATTCTTGATGTTGATATTACAGTACACAATATATACATTTAATAATTTATAATAACTTAAGCGCAGTCCAGAATGACGGCGGGTCACGTCAAGAAGTCTTATGATTTTAGTTATTTTATTAGTTTATTTTATGAAGCCTTTTATTTAAATGAATTTATTTTTAATAATTTTTAAAATGTTTACTGCCTTGCATTTGCATTCAAGTGTTTATAACCAGTAATAATGTTCTTAATATTATTCCAGCAATTACACACCTGCAGCCTCCCAGGCCTCATCACCTGCTGGCATGTGGTCCCATCACCTACAGCCTCCCAGGCCCCATCACCTGCTGCTGCCTACAAGACCCCACCATCACCTGCAAGCTACCATGCCCCATCACCTGCAGGCTACATGAGCCCATTACCTGCAGGCTACATGAGCCAATCACTTGCAAGATATCGGGCCCTATCACCTGCAAGCTACCATGTCCCATCACCTGCAGGCTACTGTACATGAGCCCCGTCACCTGCAAGCTACCATGCCCCATCACCTACAGGCTATCAGGCCCCATCACCTGCAAGCTACCGGGCCCCATCACCTGCAGGCTGCCAGGCCCCATCATCTGCAGGCTGCCAGGCCCCATCACCTGTAAGCTACCGGGCCCCATCACCTGCAAGCTACCGGGCCCCATCACCTGCAGGCTGCCAGGCCCCATCACCTGCAAGCTACCGGGCCCCATCACCTGCAAGCTACCGGGCCCCATCACCTGCAGGCTGCCAGGCCCCATCACCTGCAGGCTACCATGCCCCATCACCTGCAAGCTACCGGGCCCCATCACTTGCAAGCTACCAGGCCCCATCACCTGCAGGCTGCCAGGCCCCATCACCTGTAGGCTACCAGGCCCCATCACCTGCAAGCTACCAGGCCCCATCACATGCAGGCTGCCAGGCCCCATCACCTGCAGGCTGCCAGGCCCCATCACCTGTAGGCTACCAGGCCCCATCACCTGCAAGCTACCGGGCCCCATCACCTGCAGGCTGCCAGACCCCATCACCTGCAAGCTACCGGGTCCCATCACCTGCAAGCTACCGGGTCCCATCACCTGCAAGCTACCGGGCCCCATCACCTGCAAGCTACCGGGCTCCATCACCTGCAGGCTGCCAGGCCCCATCACCTGCAGGCTGCCAGGCCCCATCACCTGCAGGCTGCCAGGCCCCATCACCTGCAGGCTACCAGGCCCCATCACCTTCACGAGTCCCAACTAATGCCGTATCCCCATCAGCAGCCTCTTAAACAACCTCCCGTATCCCCCGGAGGATTAATAGCAGAGCAACAACTCCTGCAGCAGGTAGTTATAGTGTATTGTTAGTGTCTTAAGTTACCAGCAAAAAGTAGTTACCAAAATTTCACTAAATTTCACGAAGTATCTGGATTTATGAAGAGTAACAACGCATACTCCTTAATTAGCTGCACACTTCCATTTAATTGCAGGAGAGTTTATTGATACAGTAGGAAGGTGCTAATGTATTGTATTTGTTTCAGGTCTAAGTGCTGAATTTCGGATGTTGCCGGATGTGGTCAACACACAGGGGGAAATTAGAGACCTGCTGCGGGAGCTTGTCGGGGCAGTGAGAGGGAGTGCGGCAGGACAGGGGCATATTATTGCGATCCAGGGGGGAGATGCTGAGAAAGGCCATAGAGTTAAGGCGAAAAGAGCGCTTTACCGGTCTTCAGGCGCTTTTGTAACAGGCCCGGCTAAGGCACCGGCTCAAGGCTATGTACAGTCGATATTTCAGGCGCTTTTGCTCTGCCATACACCTCCAAAGCCCAATGCGTGGGTGTGGTCAGAGAATCCTACTAGCCAATCACGCTGCCTGTCTGAGCGCTGTTTAGGCAGCTTCGACCAATCACAAGGCTTGAACACTTCAACACCAAAACAAGAATTTTAGTCCCTCCCTCCCTCACCTCTGCAATAAGGCAACGCTCGCCCCCGCGGCCCGCCGAAAACTGTTTGTCACAAGTATGACATTCATCACAGGTTTTGACCACTTATATATATTTGCATTGGGACGTGCCACATACCGCGATAATCGGGAAACTGTGGTGATTCCGAGACTGTGAGTGAAAATTTAATGCAAGCAAAAGTACAAGAGTAAGGAGGAGTTGAATAAAAAAAGGTGAAAGAAAATAAATGTTTATACACGATCTCATTTTGCTCTCATTATCTTATTATAGGTAGTTTACTGTAATTTTTATACAGTCATGATATGCATTAATGTCTCGTGAAGATGATGGTATGTTCAGTTGTCCTAAATATCATCTGGTAATATGATAATACCGTATAATAGTACAACATTTTAGTGCGGGCGGAGCACCCTTGGTGACATTGTCTAGTCGCTTTGCCCACCGCCCGCCCGCCAACCAACACACAACACAACATTTTTATCGCCAGCATATAAGCTTATAAAAACACCCTATAGTGCCGCATTTAGTCTTTCACGATCAATTCATACACACCTTGCTACACTATTATACGTAAACACCAATTGTTAAGTTGTAGTAACTGAAACAAGGCTGTATTTGCCTTATAAACAGAAGATGAATGTCTGTCAAAGGCCAACAGTAGCTCACTAAGTCAGGGTCTGACCATGCCTTATTTTCAGCGCCTTTAGCAGTGCCACTAAGGCAGCAATCTCGACTGAGCATAGCGGTGGGAGGGCGTTTCGCCTTACCACAGGCGCCCTAGCTCGGTCTCAGCATCAGGGCCCAGGAGGGAATAGCCAGCACACAGCAGGAACTTGCCCGAGCACAGCAAGCAAATGCTGATGTTATATTAAAACTTGCTGAAGTAATGGCACGTTTTTAATAGGTTAAGTTAAGTTAGCATTTATTTATTAGTTTAGGTTATCGTAGGATATAAAATTATTTAGTATTAGTTTAATTATAATTTAGCATTTAATTTTTCTTTTAGGTTCATGCAGGATATAAGATTATTTAGTTTTAGTTTAATGTTAAGTTAGCATTTATTTATTATTTTAGGTTAACGTAGGATAATATTATTTAGTATTAGATTAATGTTAAGTTAGCATATGCTGATTCTAAAAGGTGATCGTAGGATACAAGATTATTTAGTATGAGTTAATGATAGCTAAATAGTTTTCATAGGGTATGATTTACAAAGTAATGCCAGACTCATCTCTTTGTTTTAGCACATAACTGAGTTTTACTCTGCTTGCTATCGTAATGTCCAAGATAGACAGGTAGCTCAAGATAGTGCTGTAGTCCTAAACAGGGTTGAGTTAAATGTTTTTCCCTCCATCAACTCCCGCACTCTAACTGACTGCTACGTGCAGGCCGGCATGTAGCAGTTTTTGTGTTGGTGTTTCCTCTTTTTCTTTCCATGGCAAGGCACTATGGTATAAAGATCAAAAGCATTCACTGTGATTTTTCCCCTTTTACTCAAAAGTTGTAAGGTATTACATATATTCAAAGGTGGCAATATTTTTGAATTTTAGTCTCACAGGCTGTGATTTTTCCCAGTAGTTTATATAAAACATTAGCAAACTTGTTTTCACAAAGTCAATTCTTTAATTTGTGCAACGTTCACAATCTGTGATTATTTTCCAGTCCTCATGATTTATACATGGTTTTGTGTGCAATATTCTCAGTATTATGAACATACTCTAATAAATGAATATACATATTATTATCTTTATTATCTCTAAGTTCGCATGTGGAGATTATTTTCCATGGTAAAGATATGGTTAGATTAAAACATGGAAGTTCTGATTTAATTGTTTTAGTGCTTATTTAAATCCTAAATTGCAATCCTAACCATTTCCTATTTAGATGGATACAGCCTTGTTAATATAATCAGTGCAGAGAAGGATGATCAAAATTATTCATGGGAGCGTAACTTTAGTTATGCGTAGGGATTGAAACTATTAAATTTACACTCACTCGAGAGGCGTAAAGTAAGGAATGATTTAATAGAAGTTTTTAAGTGGTTAAAGGGATACTATAAAGGAGATGTAGGAAAAGTGCTTAACGGCTAGTAATCAGGGTAGAACAAGAAGTAACAGATTCAAGCTGGAAAAGCATATATTTAAAAAGGAAATAGGGAGAAAACTGTTCACAAATAGACTAGTAAATGATTGGAATGGACTCAGAAGACAGGTAGTTAGTGCAGAGTCATTAGAGAGCTTTAAAAGGAGGCTAGATAAATTCATGGATGGGGATGAAAGGTGGATGTAGGTAATGTGGGATTACTAAGGAGGAAAATGAACTGCGCAGTGGTGAAGGTTATCAAACGCAGCTTCCTAATGTGATTAATTCAATCAAGAGAGAATGAGGACTGACATGACAAAGAGGATTTACCTGAGTGGATTGGATGCTGTGGTTCAACGTTCATGGATTAAGTAAAGTGAAGTGAAATACTGCTTGATCATTGGTTTTGTTCATTCTCCAAAAATAAAACACCAAGGATGCCAATACTATCGGCAAAAGCAATGGAATGATAATCTCCAGCGCTGTCCTCGCCAGTCCAGGGTACGCTACCAACTGATCACACCAGAAGCCAGACAATGGTAATGTACGGAATTTTGTCTGATAACCCTGGTTCACCTGCAGATCAATAAGCTCCTCCTTGTGGTTGTCAGCATCACTCATGTCTGCCACGAACGCTTCCCACATTCCCTACCTAGATTCGACGATTCCAGAGTGAAAGCTTCTTCTTGAAGGCTTCTACTTTCTCTGCACAAACAAGATTGTTAGCAAACATGCCTTGCATGGACAAGTTGAGTTCATTCAAATGGCTGAAAATGTCTGCCAGATAAGAGAGAGAGAGGATGAACATTTCGTCCTCAAAATTTTCAGCGAACTTATTCCGATATTCTCGGAGGAATATTGAAATCTCATCCTTGAGCTCTGCAATACGGGTCAGGATTTTCCAACGTGAGAGCCACCGCACTTCAGTGTGGAAGAGAAGGACTTAATATTCACTTTCCATCTCCTCACAAAGTAACTTGAACACTCTGTGTCTGTGGTTTAAAGGACGACCCCGGATGAAATTCACAACTTGAACAGACAGATACAACTTCTTTTGAGGTGAGGATGCAACGTCTTTGCAGCCAAAGCATGGCGATGGAGAACACAGTGCTTCATGATATCTGGTACCCTCTTCTTAACCAAAGCAGTAAAGCCAGACCTATTCCCTATCATGGCTGGGGCACCATCTGTACAGACCACTGATCTATATAACATGGATCGCGGAAGCCTGGCTCAGCACTGGTTCCAACTGTCCGCCATCTTGCCGAAACCAAAACAAAGCCTTGTTTCTGCGGCTCGCGTTGCTGTCTGGTTGTGTTATCGCCTCGTCATGCCAATATATACAATGTATTATATACCTGGAAGATCCTGGAGAACCTTGTGCCCAACCCTACTGCCATCAGTGACCTGTCAGCCCAGCATATCAACCCAAGAACTGGTCGCAAGGCAAGGAGGAGAACACTACAATCAGACGCACCAGCCAGGATCAAGACCCTCCTATCAACCAGTCTGCCTCATATTGGGCCAAAACTATTTAACAACCTGCCAGGAAAATTAAGGAACCTCACGGAATGCTCAGTGGAAAAATTCAAACATCATTTGGACAACCACCTACAAACAATCCCGGATGAACCTCCCGTGCCTGGATATACGTCTGTGAGCAGGGCAGACACTAACTCAATATCGGACCAGTCGAACCTGCAACACAGGGACGCTGGGTTCGGATGCAGCGGTGGAGCACCACGACTGTGAGGGAGTACCCTCAAGACGGAAACAAGTAACAAGTAAGTAACAAGTAACACCACACACACACACACACGCACCCACCACACACACACACGCACCCACCACACACACACACACACACCCACCCACCACACACCCACACCCACCACCCACACACCCAGACACCCACACCCACTCCCCACCCAGCCCATCCACTCTTAATCCATCTACCCACTCCAGTCATCCACCTACTAGTTTAAAAAAAATATAGGTGGATATGGTATACTTTTTTTATATATAAGTAGATATAGATATAAGTATATCTTTTTATACTTGTTAACAATTAGTGGGGAACGGAAGCAGACCTGAGTGCGGTTATGATACAAATGATCATAGCGCTTCCTAATAAGCGGTGCTTGTGGTTAAAGTTAGGTTAGGTTTCATTACAACCTATAAGGTTAGGTTAGGTTTCATTAAAACCTTTAAGGTTAGGTTAGGTTTCATTAAAACCTATAAAGTTAGGTTAGGTTTCATTAAAACCTTTAAGGTTAGCTAGGTTAGGTTTCATTAAAACCTATAAGGTTAGGTTAGGTTTCATGTACGAAAGAGTTTCATGTAGGTTTTATGTACGAAAATACTCAAAATCAGTGTACGAAACTAACTAATTTAAATTCAATATACCTAATTAAGAAAGGTTTTTGATTCATTTAAACTTCCTGTAATCCCTGAGAGTAGCTTCTATGGACCACTGTGGCTCGCGCCGTACCCGTGGCCGCGGCGGTACGGGGCTGACGCCGTTATAGTGGACGAGAACTACGCGTTCGCTCTTTAGGTCAGACACACACACACTCGGGGGCTACACTGCACTCTTAGCCTCTCTCGCTTTACCACATACACCACACCTGTCACTACACACCTGTACGGCCTCGCAACACACCTGTCACTACACACCTGTACGGCCTCGCAACACACCTGTCACTACACACCTGTACGGCCTCGCAAGACACCTGTCACTACACACCTGTACGGCCTCGCAACACACCTGTCACTACACACCTGTACGGCCTCGCAACACATCTGTCACTATACACCTGTACGGCCTCGCAAGACACCTGTCACTACACACCTGTACGGCCTCGCAACACACCTGTCACTACACACCTGTACGGCCTCGCAAGACACCTGTCACTACACACCTGTACGGCCTCGCAACACACCTGTTGTCTGTGTATCACCGTAAATAAATGACTTGGAAGGTTCGACGATGAACTAGGTTGGAAGTTTAGTAGTAGTAGTAGGTGTTAATAGTAGTTGTAGGTGGTAATAGTAGTAGTAGGTGGTAATAGTAGTAGTAGTAGTAGGTGTTAATAGTAGTAGTAGGTGGTAATATAGGCTATCACATGCCAGCAGCCAACACCCAGCCACTGCCTGGGCCGGCCCATGTATTTGTTTTGGTTATGGCAAGATGGCGGCTGGTGACTTCAGTATCTCTGCCACAGCTAGCCCAGATCCGCGATCCATGTTATATAGATCAGTGGTGCAGACCGACCCTACCTTCTCCCACTTGATCTGATGCTTCTCAAATAACTCGTCCACGAGTCGGAATACATCCACTGCCTTCGTAGTCATTTGCAACGCCTCGCAGAAGAGGAATTCATCTTTAATGTCACCATCCTTGATGGTAAACAAAATCAGGGTATACAAAATCAGTTGACTCATGTTAGAAACATCAGTTGATTCATCCAACTGGAGACTGACGAAGATGGGACTGTCCATAATCTCCTGAACAATCTGGTCCAATATGTGGCAACTCATATCTGCAACTCTCCCTGTGATGACATCGTTGGACAGAGGCTCTTCTTTCCTCTTCTTGGCTGCCTCTGTTCCAAGAACCAGTTCTACCATCCGAATGGTGGCTTAACCAGGTTTTCCGGAGCCAAATGCGAAGCCTTCTCCCTGATGCACTGGTATGCCACCTCATAGGAAGCTTGCAGAAGGGGTTTCTGTACTGGCTTGAATCCAAGTCGGGGTAGTGTGCCTTTCTGGTCATATCTAGCCCTCTTAGCCTGCAGTCGATAGTATGTTCATGTTCTGCAGCTGGATGTTTCACCTGGTGTTCTCGGAGTTTAGCATACTTCAAATTTGAGTTGCAAATAATGAAATGGCAGGTCATACATTGTGCCCGGTCTGGTCCTCTACGATCATCCAGGAGTGCAGTGAAGCCATACGTGACATATTTGTCAATTCATTTATGCGTCTTTGGCATTGCAGAAACACACAAGCCTATGGACAAAACAAAGAAGCTGTTAGCAAAACAGCACCAATCTAACTTAAGACATTTGACCTTCAAAATTAAATTGATTGGTGTTTTGACCATAGGTAACGTTACCCCCAAAAACTACTTCATAAAATTGGAGCAGCTATTTTGAGTGGTGTTAACAGAGAAACAAACAAACAGACACAGACGAACACATAGTATTATTCCACCTTCGGGGGTAGAGGTCATGATAATATGTGTACAATTTATAGTCAACCAATGATATTTTTAATAAAAACAGCTGAAAGTTTTAATGTTTAGGGTAGGCTCAAACATTATCCAGGCCCATTAAATTGGCATGCAGATTTCAACAAGCGTCGTCAATGCATTCATCTATAAAGAAAATGATGCGACACATTGAAGAGAGAGGAGAGAGAGGAGAGAGAGAGAGAGAGAGAGAGAGAGAGAGAGAGAGAGGAGAGGAGAGACGAGAGCGAGAGCGAGAGAGAGAGAGAGAGGAGAGCGAGAGGAGAGGAGAGAGAGAGAGAGAGAGAGAGAGAGAGAGAATTATATGAGTGAGTTAGGCCCAGTTGCAAGAAATGGACGTTTTCCATCGAGTACACGATAGTGAGTGGGGCGCCCGACCGTCGTGATACTCCATTGATATCATGAACGGCTGATTTTGCCCACATCGGCATGATGTCCCGACGTCGGGAGCGAGGTGTACCAACCCGTGCGATAATGAATGATAATATTTACTACTATAAAGAAATTATTCCTGTCATTTCTATCATGAATTATTGTTTTCTATAACAATAAATTAACTAATACTTGTATTAGTAATGCTGTTTTCAATAGAAAGAGGCGGTACGAAAAGATTTCACAAGTTCTGAGGTTGTTCATTTGAGTTACCATGACAACGCCACAAAAGCGTTCCAGCTGAACCTCCTCCTGCTCCTCCTCCTTCTCTCTTTCTCTCTCTCTCATGGTTCATTCATTTGCGTTTCTAGATGATTTTAGTCAGTAATGTTTAGCCATATTACTTATTATCATTTCGAAATGGTAACTGCATAAAAGTATCACATACATTTAATCATAGTTAAAGTGATGTTCACTTATATCCCAGCGGGAATACCGAGCGGGTATAGACGTTGTTTAGGGCTGCAAGGATCCGTTGAGGAACCATATTGTCCTGGTGATGTCCTATGATGCGTTCACAGGCTTGGTAGTTGATCAGTCTTCTTCAGGAAGACACAGGTAAGGTAGATGACAACGTATCGTTATGAGGTGTGGATGGACTCCGCCCGCCCGCTCGCCCGCTCGCCCGCCCGCCCGCCCAATATCGCCAGCCGCTGCCAATAGGTGGCGCAGACATCCATCCGCTTGTCTTGAGTTCACGGCAACTGAAAATGATGAATTAGCTGCCTTTTTGGCTTAGTAACCGCGTTGATTCTTCCTCAGAAATGTGTCACATATTGAATATGTTGATTACTGATGTTCAATGGAAGTATTTGATAATATATGGTGCTCATCGATCATCTCATCGGTAGGGGGTTACCGCCCGACGAATTTTTCCCGATGGGGGTGAAATGACACTGTTCTTGAACCTGTGCAGTCGGGCATTTCCACGCCGGAACCCTATAGGGCACATGACGAGACCTTCTTGCAGCTGGCCCTTAGAGCGAATGAGGAAGAGTATACCTTTCAATGGTCTTACCAGAATTACTGGAACTTGAAGTTAAGGCGAAACACAACGATGCGGGAGCTTGAGCTGTACTGCTACTACGCAACTACTGCCTGCAGCGGCGCGGTCTCACCGTCTTACGTCAGACATCAGCACTCGAGTACAAGTACACTCAATGAAAGTCAGTATTATGAGGTTAAAGTTTATAATATATATATAGTACTCATTTCAAAAAGTATCCCTTCGATACTTTTGTATCCATTGCGAGGAACTCTAACATTGTACTGCCATATATGGAGCATTTCCCACCACCCCCTAAAATTTATTTCAGCACCCCCTGGGGGTGCTAGCACCCCAGTAGTGCGGTATGTAATGTTAGGAAAAGGGCTCCCGTAGGATTTTTGTGCTAAAATTGATTTTTTTGCAGTTCTGGCTTCTATAGGTATCAGATTAACAGAAAAAGATGGGGTCCCAATTTTCAGACCCCTTACCCCCCTTTTGGGGTCACTTCCCTTTTGGGGCCCCCCGGCACTGACCATGCACCTATCTCCGCCAATAATTGACCGATTTTCATAATTTGAGTATCCTTTTGTAGGTTTTCAGGTATGCCGAGTCGATTTATAGCACTCAAAAAGCAACCGGAAGTGTCCTTATAGCACTTCCGGTTCAGATTTAGCACTTCCTGTTCAGAGTATAGGGTCTAACTCCATTTTTTCTTTTTCAGGCATGTTGAAGAAGCAGTTTTGAGCTCAGTCAGATATACCCTGTGAACTGAGATCGTGGTAGTATCGCCAATATGTCGGAGGAGGACGGAGTTTGCGTGATCTGTAAAGAAGGTGCCACATCAAAGAAGCGATTGGTGAACAATCCGGTCATGACAGATGAAATTTTACAACACTGTCAAGAGAGAGTGTCTCTCGGTGATACTGAAAGTGACATTCATAGACTACTAAATTACTTGTCAGTTTAAATGAGGAGAACTCAACTACGTTCGGTATCATAGTGAATGTCGGAAACCTATCGTCAACAAGAACAAGATTGAACGTCTTAGGAAGAGATCCCGAACCGATTCACCTGTCTGCGCTCCACGAGGACCGGGGCGACCTTCAAGTGCTGTGGGATCTGTTCGGCCAAAGCGGTCAAAGACTATTCCAAAGGAACAAGTGTGTCTATTTTCCAACTGTGACTTCTGTCCCAAGAATGACTCAGAGCCACTGCACCGTGTTCTTACTGACTCAATGGTAAAACACTCCTACAGATCAAGCAGAAAACCCCAGATGACCATGTTAGAGTTTCAGTAGCGGACCTTGAAGAACCCGGCGACGCATCAGCTCTTGAAAAGCACTATCATCGGACATGTTTGCGCTCTGCACAGCGAATATCAACGAGGACAGATCACAGTAATGTGCCACTCATTCGCTCAGTATGTGATGCACAATTGGTCCTCGCTATTCAAAACACCTTCAGTGACGAGGATGTTACACTGAGCATGGCTGAGGTAAATGATGCCTACTTGTCAATTTTGAAAAGATACCGTGTGGATGTAATGAGAGTGAGAACTATCGGAAATACCTCAAAAGACTCATCAGCGAGCGCCTTCCAGAAGTGAAGTTTGTCAATCACTAAGACGGAATGAGCCTGACCGTCTTGTGCTCTCCACTGCAGTCACGATGGCCATGGATTACAGGTCCTCATGATGAATGATGATGAGATAGTTGGTCACCTGAAGAATGTCGCCAACCTTCTGCGAGAAGAGATGCTGCAACAACGCAGTTGGTCGTTTACAGGCAGCTTCAGTAATTTTGAAAATCCGTCCTTTACTCCAGTTCTTCATGAGTCACCTCCTCTTTGGTAGCCATGTTGTCAAAGTGTCCGGAATACGAGACCAGGAGGTGGACAAAACTGTCGACGTTTCATGCCAGTTCCTTGTCCAAAATACTCGGACTGATCGCCAGGTGAAACATCAGACAAAGAAAGACAGTGCTGGCTGCAAAGTAGGATGCAAGGGAAATAGGTGTAGCTGCTTGAAGAATGGCCTGCCCTGTACTCCTCTCTGTAAATGCTATGGCAGTGATTGCGCAAACGCTATTCGGGAGGACATTTCAAATATGGACATTGATGAATAACTGATTGATTTTACGTCCGATTTTGACAGTATCGCAAAATCGGACGTATCGCTAAATACTAACGCGCTTTGGGTGGATGGTTGGGCGCAGTGGTGGTAAACTCCGCCAGTGGAACTCCACTGTCTGTCTTAAGCCAGATAAAGGAGGAAAGACAACCCTGTTAACATTATTTAAGTATGCCTAGCATAAAACGTGGCATGGAAAGTAGCTTAGACGGCTTTCGTAATAGAAGCGGGTGAGAAAACAACGAAAAATAGAGGTTTCGGTTATACCAAATCTGGACGTGATAAGAGAAATTTAGATATCAGACCTGACATCAGCATCAGCAATTTAGTAGGAATCAGTAGTTCACGTGTCTGTAACAAAGAAATGTTGAAATTTGTTGCTTAGTGTTACCAGAGACCAATCCTGGGGTGCCAAAAGAGGAATGACCCCCCAGAAAGGGGGTGAGGGGTCTGAAAATTGGGACCCCATCTTTTTCTGTTAATCTGATACCTATAGAAGCCAGAACTGCAAAAAAATCAATTTTAGCACAAAAATCCTACGGGAATACATGGCATACCACACTACAGGTTAAGAAACACTGCTTTAGAGATAACAATGCTCCTGTGTTCATCTATTGAAAGGGATCCGAACTTGATAAGCCTAATCAGATGCATGATGGATCCCCTGGTAGCTGCTGAGAGAGCACAGGATATCCATCGCTTGTAGCACCGGATCCTCAGAAATCACAACGTGCAGTGAGGGCAACAGTCCCCCATTCCAGGCGGTCTCCCCTCTGTACTCTCAGGACTAGTATAGTAGGTCATCCACCTGCTCCTACACCCATTGAAAGAAATCACTCGGTAACCTATGGGGAGTCTGTGTTTGCAAGCCGCCAGGTTTATTCATCGAGTGGTATTCTTCCTGATCATCCGGTGTGGGCAGTCAAGGATATAAGAGGTGAAATAGGTGTAGTTATGGGTCACACAAACCAGACAGTCTACATTCATGACAATTCACCGTAAAAATACCAGCCAGAGAATCAGAATTTGCAATGGACCCAGTGCGTTGGCATCTGACGATTGCTGTATGTCGTATAATCAGGAGTATTACGTGAAAAACATGGGTGTGCCCATCCCTCCTCGGCCCACTAAGGGACCTCTTATAATTGTATGCCAAGATCACCCCTCAGATATAGAGTTGGATATCAAACCATATGACACTATTCTGTCAAGAGCTAGGAAAACAGGCGGCCCCGTTATTGGATACCCTAGAAGAGGGAAGGAGGACATATGGTACCTCTCTATAGAATCACACAGCGTCTCAATTGGATACTTGAATGAAGAGATGAGGGTCTATAGTGGTTCTCGTCTCTCCCTATGTGCGACTGAAGGAGTTCCTTTCCCTCAGTGAGGAGTTGTCTCCGAATAAAGTCTTGATAAAGAGTCAATGCCATGATAGAAGAGGTGATTCTCAGGATTAGAGAGGGCATGTCAGACATTGTCCCCTCTCTTCAGACTCAGGTGGCAAATGCCTCTGGCACCACATCTCTGTTCCATAATGAAGAAGAGATGCTTTTGCTGTTGTGGATGAAAGAAGTCCTCTGTGGAATGAGGGAGCAGAAAATGTCGTGGCACAGGAGGAATTTGATTTATCATATAGGCGCTACATGCGCATGCCGATCACCTGACAATCAGCTCTATCAGCCGAAGGATAGCCTCTTGGCAGAGTTAATAACGGGCTTGCGAGACATAAGGGTGAAAGCAGGTGGCCCTGCTAAGGTTGAGTGTGAGGGACTTGAAGGGAAGGGTTTACAAGTAGAGATGAAGAAAGTGTAAAGATACTGCTTAACTCTTGCAAGCTTGTTCCACTAAGACAAATAAGTATCACTTTCTCAGTTATTATTTGATGGCTCCATTCACTAATCTTTGAGAGCTAAAAGAGCTAGCAATGCACTGATACAGCATAACTCAGTCTCAAGAGAATTATGAGTGGAGAAATTGCACCCACATATGGGAAAAGGGGTTTATTATGTCAATAGAATATATACTTTTCCGATATATGAGTGTAATCATTCCAAGGTATAATATTGATCAGTGTGTTTCTCATTCCAGGAGATTGAATTTTCGAGTGTCCAGTACTGCTACATCTGCCAGAAATCAGCTGACGAAGACAACGGCCTCAAAGAATTTAATAAATAATAATAAAGTAGCAAAGTAAAGAATGTTGCTACCTTGCGCAAACTCTTAAATCTGATATATACTCTGAGATTACTGCAAAGATACTATAAAGTAATGAGGTATTAACTCATTATTATCACACTTCTTGTCATAAGTATTACACTGCAGAGAAGCGCCAAAAAAATGCTTCAACAACTGATGGTGCACCCCTTGCCAAAAAACTTAAAATTCAGACAAGAACCAGCAGTGTCCTCCCAAAAGATCAGAAACTGAAAGAAAATTGTCTGGGAATTTTTCGGCTTCTGGCAGGGATAATGAAAATCACCAATGGAACCAGGGCACCAATGAAAATATCTTGCAGTACTAATTCTAGATACACAACATTATGCTGAACATTTTGTAGGTGGTTTCATTTAGTAAGCTCATAAGCTGATCTAAGTCTGCTACCGTAAAGTTTCAAATTTCGCCATGTACCATATTTCGCCAGACGTCATATATTTTGAATTTCTACCATAACTGATGACTTAGATGTGCCCATGAAGAGGCAAATTGACACATATTTTTTCACTGGCACATATAAGTCACCAGTTATGCTAGAAATCTATATTAATAAAAGCGAAAGTGTGTGTGTGTGTGTGTGTGTATGTCTGTGTGTGTGTGTGTGTGGTATAGGTTCCGCCCCCCGTGGCGGAATCCCATTATATACCACATTTTTGGAACCAGGTTGACCAGGGGAAGGTTTTAAGAGATGAGACTTATGAGATGATCCGATCACTTTTTTTTTTTCTTTTTTTTTAGCAGCCTATTACCGATAATTGTGAAAAAAAGTGGGTTGCGAGAATTGAGGAAGCCTTGATGGGTAATGGGTGAGTGAATGGGTGGGGTGATGGGTAATGGTTGTGGGGTGATGGGTGAGTGAATGGGTGGGGGGTGATGGGTAATGGGTGAGTGAATGGGTGGGGGGTGATGGTAATGGGTGAGTGAATGCGTGGGGGTGATGGGTACTGGGTGAGTGCATGGGTGGGGGGTATGGGTAATGGGGAGTGACTGGGTTGGGGGCAACGATGTAAGATAAGAGGAAGTGGGGTGTGTGTTAAGTTGAGGACGGACAGCTGGGCTGCTGCGCCATCTTCAGGAATGCAGAGTGCACTTTTCGAGAGGAGTTCAGATCTTTGTCTGTCCCTTGAAAAGGGGGTAGTGCACGCCAGGCTTTTTTAAGATAGGAACCGGGGTTTAGACACTGGGGTTGGGTAAGAAACTTGCGACCTAGAGAGTTTTCGAAGCCAGGAACTAAGTGGATTCGTTAGAAGGAGAGGGGGGTTTAGTTAAAGATAAAGGGAAATTGACCACAAAAGGGGAGTTGCTTTGAAGGTTTACTATACAAAGCTGTAGGAGTATTTTAAAAAAGATGAGATTTCCTAAGGATAATCGTGTAAGTTTTTGATATTTGCTTAACAGAAACATGGTTGGATATGTCAGGAAGGTCTTCGTTCCGACTGTCGAGATAGCTGGTATAAGTTTATTTCACAGGGACAGAGTAGCAGACGAGGAGGGGAGTTGCGCTTTATGCAGAGATGCATTGCCAGTGTTGTTTTAAAATGTATAAAAACAGATACAGCAAGCGATCTATATGGGTGGTACCGAAGGGACTGAGAAATGGTTTGGTTGTAGTGTATGCCTCCAAACTTATGTAACGAGGATTCAGCTCCTAATGGGAAGAATAAACCAGGCCTTGCAGATATAATCGATTATGCGTGGTGGGGAAGATTTTTAATCTTAGGAATATAGACCTGGGATTTTTTTTAAAAAAAAATGCAGAGGGACAAGCAGCGTGCGATGATTGTTAATATATCCGATAAATTCTTAGTCGCAAGCATCAGAACCTACTATAGGAGATAATAGTTCTAGCTCTATTGCTGACAAATAGAGACATTTAGTTACAAATGTGGAGGTCGGGGGAGTTTAGATAATAGCGACCATTATGAATCAGTTTAGCTTAAAATGGGAAGTTGGAAATTAATGGCAATAGCATCGAATACCTACTTTCAGGAAAGGGCCAATTTATGCGGGATTAAGAAGACACCTGAGAGTTATTAATAGAAGATGTGTGGGATGGAGGGACAGAAGTTTCCGCTGGACAAGGTGTTTGTCAGCGAGGCCAATTATGAGGAATTGGAGGCACCTGCGTAATTTGCGCGTCAGATAGGGTAGTGAGGTCGAGCTGAGGGATAATTAGAGCGTTTAGACAGGGAAGTGCGGTCAGTCTGAGGAGTTATTAGAGAGGTTAAAAGGGGAAGTGAGGTCGGAGCGAGGATGATTATGTCCTCATTTGTAATGATATATTGCCGGACAGAAAAGAAATATTCCTTATAGGGAGATAGGTCCAGAAAGAGTGATCCAAAATGGGTGACCACATTTAAAAACAACAACATTGAGTAACAAGAAACATTTATTTTAAGGTTCAAGCAGAGATTGGTAAAACAAAGACAGTTCGTGATGGCGAGGACAACAGTGAAGAAATTACTCGAGTTTGCTAACGAACAATATGAGATTAAAGTAGCAGAACAGGCGAAAGGGACCCAAAGGGTTTCTATCAGTTTTATAAAACAGACCGGAATTAGCTGGTCCGTTAAGGTCCGGACAGGGGAGGTCTTAAATACGGATGAGGATATTGTAGGAGTCTAATGCTTATTTCTTGAGTGTTTTTATTGAGGAGATACACAACGATACCTGATAGTGAGCCAGATGTTTCAAAAGGAAGCGTGAGAGAACTCAAGATATTGTGATAACTAGGGAAATGGTGGAGTGAGGGTATGAAAAAATGAAACATTTAAATCGCCAGGACCAGGTGAAGTGTATCCCAGGGTAACTTAAAGGAATGCAGGGTTGATTAGTGAGTCGTTAGTGCACATTTTTAGGAAAGCGTTGAGATACGGCGATGTGCCATTATAGTGTGAGGAAGGAAATGTTGTTCCCGATATTTAAGAGGGCAGAGGACTAAAGTCAAATTATCGACCCGTAAGTCTAACATCAGTGGTGGGTAATTATTGGAATCTATTATTGCAAAACATTAGATAGCACTTAGATAAGATCGCTATAGTTTGATCAATGATTCACACCTAGGAGTCACCAAAGGTAGGTCATTCTCACATTTATTGAGTTTTTATAGGAAAGTTTATGAGACTGCAGATAATGATTAAGGATTATGATTAATTTCTTGGACTTTAGTAAGGAGGCCTTTGAACAAGTACGCTACACGAGCGACTCTAAATAAGGTTAGGCTCATGTATAGACTGTGAAGGTTCTTCATTGGATCAGAGCTTGCTAAGTAATAGGCCAAAGGTTACAATTAATGGTTCCACAATCTAATGGGACTGGTGACAAGTTGGAGTTCCACAAGGTTCTGTTTTTGGGACCTTAACTTTTTTTGATTTACATCACGACTTGGATAGTGGTGGAAATTAGCAGGATATCAGCAAGTTTGTGCTGTGAATACTAATTAGGTAGTATTATTGGATCACAGTCCTGACGTAACATATTGCAGGGAGACTTAGATAAACTTAACACGGTGGGACAGTCAGATGGCAGATGAATTTAATATTGATAAATTGCGGTTATGAATGTTTGGTATAAAAACCCTGGTAATAATACACCATAAGCGAATGTAATGCGCGAATCTCAAAGTGAAGAGAAAGATCTTGGAGTGAGGGTGGCCCAGACCTCCGACCTAGGAAAACAATTTATTGAGCCAGAAATAGAAGCTAGATATATATTAGGAGTCTTACCAGAGAGTGTTAAAGTGAAGTGCGGGAAGTTATTCTAAAGCTTTATTTGGCTCTAGTCAGGACCTCCCTAGACTATGCGTTCAGTGTTGGTCTCCATATACAGATGGATAAGGTGTTGTTGAAAAACGTGCAGAGAGGATGGACCGAAATGACACAAAGGATGCGTACTTTAGTTATGAGAGGAGGATGTGAAGTTATTAAAATTACACTCATCTCGAAGTAGACCCGAGTACGGGGCGATCTGAGTATAGTTTTAGTGGATAAAGGGATTTAATAAAAGGAGAGGTAGGAAAGTCTTACGCTTTTAACCGTAGAAAAAGAGTAACGGCTTCAAGCTGGAAGCGTAGAAATTTAAAGGAAATGGGGAAAACTGGTTCACAATGGGTAGTGAATGAGTGGAATGTCCAGTAGACAGAGTAGTTATGCGGAGTCATTAGGGAGCTTAAAGGGGGAGCTGGATAGGTTCATGATGGGGGATGAAGGTGACTGTAGGTAGTGTTAGGTTACAGGAACTACCACGTGTAAGGCCTCGGCGGCCTCTTGTAGCTTTTCCTTATTTCTTATGTTTCTATGTTCTTAAATATCGAAACCATCAGCTTTTTAGGGTGTCTTAAGTAATTTCTATTTAACATCCCTACCGTGCCTTTTTCGTTTATTTTCCCTTCCTATGTACATTGTCATACCTTATATTTTGACTATTAGTAGAATTTCCATAGAAGGTACCAGAAGAATATAGTGATCAATTTTCATTTTATAAGAATTCCATCAGCTACCTGACATCCAGTACATGCAGGACTGTGCAATGTTGAATACCAGAAAAATATTGGCCAGATATCATAATCATGGACTATACCAATAGGCAGATATAATTGTATTGCAATGTATGACTCTTTGTTAGAATCACCTACACACGCAAAAACCAAAACAGATACTGTATAATTTGTAAAACAGTATTAACCCTGCTATACCAATAGAACAGACAAACAACACCCACAAAGACCCACACCACCATATATATATATATATATTATATATAGAATATAGCTATATATATATATAATATATATATTATATATATATATATATATATATATATATATATCCTCATTAAGGCACAGTCCACTACCATTTATTTTTCTGCACGATATTGGAAATGTAAAATCACAAGTGCCATACAGCTAATTTTACCTAAATGATATCAAATTACTACAGATGCCAGACACTAGATGGATACTTTAAACAGATCAAACAATAAGGCAAGATAATATACACTGGAATCTTTGGTGTCTTACGTAATGCAATGTCACAACTGGTGTTTATTCATTATGGTAAGGCAAGGACAGATGCAAACGTTTCTGCAAGATGAATAAGTGGGGAGAACCATGTACAATGCTCTAGCATTTTTCTTGCCATATATGCCATAAAAAATAAATTTAAGAGAAATTGTTGGAAGTAGGGTGTAACTGGGGGAAGTATGAAATATATTGATAATTTGGTGATCTGCACGCAAAGTTGTTTAGGCTTTAGCACCCCTAGTTAAACATAGAATGATACTAGTATACAGAGAATAAGGGAATTCACATATGATTCAGAAAGGGGCCTTATAATAATTAGCCCATATGGAGATTGAAAGGCGGAGATAACTGATGCAAGCGTTAGAGGCAAATATAAAGCATGCACACCTAGCAGTATTATGAAAATGGAAGTGCTGAATATAGATGTTCCTGAAAACACTCCAGGGATAAAGGAGGTTAGTCTTAAAAGTTATATGAAATAGTTTTTGGGGGGATTACAGGCAGAATTGCGTATGAATTGAGTGGTTATCAGGATTCACAAGAAGTTCAAATATGTTTAGGTTTCGTCTTTAAAATGATGCTAAGGTTAAGGACAATTGGTGGGCCAAGACTACTGTATAACAGTAGTCTTTGGTGGGCACAGATGTGAAAATACAGGACAATGGACTGCCGGTGGACAGATGAAGTCAAGCAGTAAAGATCATGAGGCATGCATATGTCTAACTCAAGAGAACTGTGTCTGAGCCTGTTAAGGGGATAAGCAGGAAACAGAGCACGATGCAAAAGGAGTGAACTGGGTTATCACAAAAAAATTGAAAGTGGATGAGAATTTTGGAAGGATCTTAGTGAGATTTATTAAGAGAGAATGAAAACGAGAGAACATATTTAGGAAAAATATTTGGAGGAAGTAAAGTACAACAGAAAGCAACTAGATGAATGACTGGTTAAGAGATGCTGAGAGAAAATGAGGATGTCAAAGGTGAATAATATTTTTGAGAATTAGAGTGAATAATCCGCATGGAGTAGAAATAAGAGCACCACACATGGACACAACATGGGATATTTGTGTTGCAGATGAAGTACGTTGAGTAAGGAGTGGAAAATGTATTAAGGGCAACATTACTTCCTACATGACATATACAAGTGCGCTTGGACGTGAATAAATACCGAGAGTCTAAAGATTTCAAGCAGTGGAAATGAGTTATCTGAGGAGTGGTTTGACATGTGAGAGAATGGATGGAAGTTATCATGTACAGTCATATGTATCCAATATTCCCTCAACGTAAGACCACTGATTAACTCCTTGTGAGTTTGGTAATCTTCAGTGTCTGCAACTCATGGGGTAGGTTTTCCAGAGACTTGTGGAGACAGTCCAACCGGGAGATGAGTGTTGTGAATTTCTTTAGGCTGAAAGGCATGTCCTTGGCTGTGGGTATGTGTCATTGGAGGCCCTGACAAGGTTTTCCAAATTTTTGGTTAGGAAAAATATCATGACCATCAAAAAATCTTTTTCCCTTCTACATTTCTATAAATTCCAAATCCCAGATTCATTTGTAATCTTTTTTAATCAGCCAAACATATAATGCCACAGAGTATAAATGATATGCATAGTTCTAAACCGAGGTGTTAAACTGCATGCCTGCGGGCCATGTGTGCCCTGTGATTGTCCATAAGTTACCCGCGAGAGAATGGTAAGTGGGTATCAAGCCCGTGAAATTCCGACAGTTATGAAGGAAAATATAATATATTATGTATATTTTGTTGTATTTTGTGTTAGTTTATTACGTACAATTAATCAAATCAATGGTATTCCAGTTAAGTCATCGTGTAAGGCTGTTAACTCAGTCCTGCAAACTGTTACTAACTTTGTTGGCGCTCGAGACATTCTACAATAGAATTGCCCTCGGAATATTTAGTTTGACACTCCGGCTTTAAACGCTATTTCTTTCTGTATGGCACACACCACACACACACACACACACACCACACACACACTCAAAGTGACATTTACTATCCGATCACAGGTAGCTGTGGAAATACCCATAGCGTAATTCCATGTTTATGCAATCTGCACGAATTAATCTCTTGTACAAAGATAACTTAATTTGTGCTTCTCAGCCAAGTAAGCTTTCCGTTAAGAGATGTGTTCAGCCTGGATTACTTTGTGGTCGTACTACACTAGAATAGATGCGGACGGACATCATATAAATTATGAAACTGGATTTTTGAATAAGATCTGTAAAAAGTCTTCAACAACTACCAACTTAATGCTTAGTTGGGTGATCCTCTGGTACATCTAAGTGTGGTAAATCACATTCATGGCATGGCTATCCGACTCTTCATTGGTGTTCATATTTCTTGTAACAAACCTAGTTAATTAAAGAAGCATCTATCAATTGTTTTACTTTCAGCTTTCAGTCTCTGAATTATCTGAGTCATTCATGAAATGCAGAGTATAGGTTAAATTATGCTGGGATGGCATACAATTATTGTCAAGGGTGTCTACATTGAAAGATAGTGCAAGATTACTACTTTTATTATTATTAATTATTACATAACCAACTGCTTAAGTCTCATTGTTGATAGACGTGCTGGCAATGTTGTACCTGCCATGGTCATAGTTGGCAGGGGAGGCTAATGCTTGTCATGCACCAAATGCCTGACAAGATCGTCAAGCAAAATAATCCTTTGCTGATGAGGAAAAATGTGAACTTGTTTTTTTTTTACTAATCATCCATCCTCACACATAATATATTGCTTGCCTTATTGCCTAATCAGATTGAACTTATCTACTTTATTATGAATAGAACAAATTCCCCCTTCGTGCCCCCTGCTTGTTTGATATCCTCATCTGTCGCCTCAGGTTCTTGGGCTGAATACAATACTTCTTTTTCACCTGTGCTGCTGCCTTCTTGTCACCACAGGTTCCTTGATCACAACAAGCTATGAAAAATATGTATAAGATCTCCACCACGCTAATCCACCTGCCCATAGTTACATTGCTAGATTTTGCTATACATCATTTTGTATTCTCTAATTTTATATGCTTTCTCGGCCAATCTATTAACAAAGTTTTGTTACTCCCTGTATTATCTGAAGTACGGACCGTATTAGGAGTCACGCGAGCAGCGACAGTCATTTAAATAATGAAAACTTACATGTTGAAAACCTTTTTAAAGGGCACCAAAACTACTTGCAATGCATCACATCCAATATGGTTTTAAGAGAAATTCATTTTGGTATCCTCAGTTTTCTACACGATCATTACAATAAATTTCCATCTATTAACTTCCAGCCTGCTAGACCTGAAATTGAGATTAGCTAAAGACAACACACACTTCCCGAACATGTTTTCATTTTCCCATCCAATGGGAACATGCTCAAGATCGTAGATAGCTGCAAGGAGTCTGAGCACAGAGTATTGTGCGGGCATCTCCCTGCTCTAATAAGTTGTCATGTTCTTTGCAGACCTAAACACCTGTTGGTGGGTAAAAGGGAATGGTAAAAATATGAATGTTAGGTCCGCATAAATTTGACCGTGAAGAAGCGATTAGGCCGATATTACTGTGATCTATTTTAGATTTAGATTATTGATGGTAGCATAGTCCTTCCAGTTACATATTACAGTTTAATCACTTAACTTGGCGCTGCACAATAACCAGCTGCCTGTCCTTCCCTTCTGATGTTGTTTGTTTGACCTGTGCCAATATTTTTCATGTTACTTTTTCACTTCCCATTAGTCATTTTGTAAATATCCAGATGAACACCGAACTCACTTTGATGGACGAACATTTTTTTCTGGTGTTTTTTTATGTGTTTTTTGAATGATCTGCTAACTGTTTCTGTCGCAAACTTATTTTTTATTATTTTTTATTGCAAAAATGACAAAAAAAAAGAACCTAAACCTAACCTAACGTATACCTTACCTAACCTACCCATAACCTAACCAAACCTAACCTAAAAAAAAACTAACTTCTATCTACCTAAAAAAAAAAAAAAGAATTACGGACAGAACCGTTAGCACATTAATTCAAAAACACAGGTATTAATTCCGAGTTTTGCCCAACCCTCCCCCTCCCACAAAAAGCTTGGGGACCTGGGGAAATGCTGTATATTTGGCTGGGGTAAAAATAATGCGTCGCAACCACATAAATTTTTTAGTTAGGATGTGTTGAAAAAACTCCTAGAGATAGGGACAATTAAAATGGATTTCTTGATCCGAGAAGTGTGAACCGGACGATCCAAACATAATGTTACCGAAGTGTCGAGACCCCCCCAACCCACGCTAGGGTTAGGTTAGCTTGTTTAGGGTTTGGTTAGGTTAGGTTGATTTGGTTAGGTTAGGTTATCGTGGGTAAAGCCCCCCGCTAAGGTTAGGTTAGTTTTAAGTTGGGTTGGTGCAATTTCTCTGCCTTACATAAGGAAATTCCCTAGATCGAGGGATTTTACACCAGACCGCCCCTACACAACTCTTAAATTACGTCTTTCAACGTCATACTTTGGTGCCCACCCGAAAACCCCGCATTCCCCAGGTCCCCTTTTACCAATTGTATAGATTCACCAAACACATAAAACACCCATAAAAAAAATTGTTTCGTCCACCTAAGTGAGTTCGGTGTTCATCTAATAATACCCGCACAGAATGTTTTAACTGTACTCCTGCACCAGCTGTAATTTTAGGATGGGCACTGCAATACCACAGGTCACGTTAGCACATGACACAGTAATCTTTCCTCACAATAACTGCAGTAAACTTAACTTTATGTGCCGTCAGTGACTACACGCCTAACTTAAAGCCTTTTTTGATTATTGTAATACTCTTTCATTAATTTGCCGTTTTTTTTCAATATTGGTTAAGATTTTCTTATGCCTAATTACCTAATGTGATATATGTACTGAACGCGATATTGCACATAATAATCATCTATTGCTTGCAGGGGCGAGCGGGCCGACAAGCTGGTATGTTTACAGTCATGTAATCTCAAAGCTCAGCATTATTTTTTTTTTTTTTTTTTTTTCCCCCAAAAGAAAAAAAAATGGACCCCCGTTGCATATCACCACACACTCCTACATCCTTATGGCGTCCTTGGTGAAGAGATGAAAGTCTTATCCGGGATTAGTACTTCTTTTCTGCCGCAAACACAGCAACTGCGCTCTTTAGTACTTGGAGGCCATTTTGAAAAATTTTGATTGGTTGTAAACTGAACTGAGGTCTTGGTCTTGGGCTGTCCTCCCATTATGCATCGTCTGCCCGCCCGCACCCGACGCGCCATCTCCAGCAAGAAAAAAAAAAAATCGCATTGACTCTGTCCTCAGGCCTCGCCATTGAACTCTCTTATCCTCTATGTACTATCCTTTGTGGGGGTGATGTGATCCATGATTTCACAGGAAGTAGAAGGGCTATCTGAGAGTCCTGTGTTTTGGTGGGCCGAAGGCCCACCAATAAGCCCTTTAGCGATAATTGTGAAAAAAAAAGTTGGGTTGCGAAATTGCGGAAACCCTGATGTTGGTGATGGGTATTGGTGAGTGAATGGGTGGGGTGTGGTAATGGTGTGTGATGGGTGAGTGAATGGTGGGGGTGATTGTGATGTGAGGGAATAGATGGGGGTTGATGGTATGGGTGAGTTAATGGGTGTGTGGTTGATGGTAAATGGGTGAGTGAATGGGTTGTGTGGTGCTGGGTAATGGGTGAGTTGAATGGGTGGGGGGGTGGATGGGTATGGGTGAATGAAATGGTTTGGGTGATGTGAATGGGTGGCTTATACAATACATTTCTACATCCATGGATTTCAGGAAGTTAGAAGGGTCTATCTGGAGAGTCTGTATCCAGCTCCAGGAGGGAGCACCGATAAGCAGCTTAATCTTTATAATCTTATAATAATATAGAGCAAGAGTGTGTATGTGTGTGTGTGTGTCCTTTCCTGTCCGCGATAGGTGTCCGCCCCTGGTGGCGGAATCCCCTCATGTGGCACATTTATTGACCGGTCCAACCAGGGGCAGGTTTTAAGCCCACTTATGAGGATATCCGATCACTTTTTTTTCTTCTTTTTTTTTAGCTCCTATTTGCGAAATTGTGAAAAAAAGTTGGTTGCGAGAATTGAGGAACACCTTGATGTAGGGTGATGGGTAATGGTGAGTGATGGTTGGGTGATGGTACTGGTGGGGGTGATAGGTGAGTGAATGGGTGGGGGGTGATGGGTGATGGACAAAGGGATGGGTTATGGACAAAGTTTTTGGTGGGCCGCAGGCCCACCAACACAGGTGTGGGCCGAAGGCCCACCACTAGCCCTCCGCAGGAGCTAGCCACAAAGTCGCCGGATGGCGTCTTTGCGGCTAGTAATAATATAAGCGAAAGTGTGGTGTGGTGTGTGCGACGTGTGGTATAGTTTCCGCCCCCCGTGAGAATCCCCATCATATCCCACATTTTTTGGAGCCAGATTGACCAGGGGAAGGTTTTTGAAAGCCCACTATGAGATGAATCCGATCACTTTTTTTTCTTCTTTTTTTTTAGCAGCCTATTAGCGATAATTGTGAAAAAAGTGGGTTGCGAGAATTGAGGAAACCTTGATGTAGGGTGATGGGTAATGGGTGAGTGAATGGGTGGGGTGATGGGTATGGGTGTGGGTGATGGTTTGAGTGAATGGGTGGGGGGTGATGGTGAGGGAATATATGGGGGGTGATGGGTAATGGGTGAGTGAATGGGTGTGTGGTGATGGGTAATGGTGAGTGAATGGGTGGGGGGTGATGGGTTTTTGGGTGAGTGATGGGTGGGGGGTGATGGGTATGGTGAGTGAATGGGTTTGGGGTGATGTGAATGGGTTGGCGTTAATACATACATTTCTACATCCATGATTTCAGGAAAGTTAGAAGGGGCTATCTGGAGAGTCTGTGTTTGGTGGGCCGAAGGCCCACCAAGCACAGGTGGTGGGCCGAAGGCCCACAATAGCCCTCCGCAGGAGCTAGCCAAAAAGTCCGCCCGGAGGGCGGCTTTGCGGCTAGTTAAGAATAAATGACGTCTAGCGAAATATGGAAAATAGTGAAATTTGAAAGTTAACGGTAAGGGACGTGGCCATTGTAAGGCTTCTGTCGCAGGTTCCCCACCACTTAATGCTTCTGGCATTGGTGATTTCTTATACAGTGGACAATGCTGAACAATATGAGAGTGGTTTCAATATGAGAGTGGTTTCAATCGGTTAGGTCGTGAGCTGAGCTAGCTCAATTTTTGGGTACTAGTTTTTAGTTTCTGCCGGGGGTACCCC
>JACEEZ010020309.1:197950-205450 GCA_016584305.1 Chionoecetes opilio
TCTTCATCCAGCACGAGTGCAACGAATCCATCGTAAACAGGGGATCAACTTTGTTACCTCGATCTGCTTGGTTCCAGTTCGATAGTTCCAAGAGCCCTGTGTTTTTACCTCTATCGTCAGAGTTACGGCATTTTATTTTGACACGCGCCACCACAGTATCAAACAGAGAAGTGTCTTTTCATAAGATAAACACTCCAGCTGCCACAATGAGATGTCAGGAACAATAAAGCAAAAATAAGACCACTACCTAACTGCAACACAACAACTCTGCCTACAGCTACCACACTAGCGTGTCCCCGCCCACTAATGAGCGTCGCAAGACACAAGTGGAGCTGCCCCGTGAGGGTCTCACCTGTCCCTAACAGTAAGTTCTTCCTTTAACTAGCCCTCTGAAGGACCCCTTGTGTCAGTGGCGCAGGTACGGTTTTGTGCCTCTCCAAGGGGCGCTAAGGGCGGCAGAATGTATCTGCAACAATGTTGACCAATACGGTAAAAAAACAGGACCTCCTGGTCCATCAAACAACCCATCCCAACAACAAGGCTTGGAAGTGCCGAGAGCAGCTCAGCGACAAGTGGGGCGAACTGCTGGTACACTAAATAAAAAAAAAAGAGCGAGCGGCGGACAACCTACGTTTGTGAGAGCTGAACTGTCAGTCAGTAGACGGCACCGTCGTCACGTCATTCCAGGGTTGTGAACTTTTGTAGCCCACATTATCGTACCGAGCCACCAAAATTATCGTATTTTCAGATAGATTATCGTACAACCTTAGCTAAAATAATATAGTCAGTAGATAACTATATACATCGTTGAATTCAACATTCCACATATACAAATATTTTCTCTTTTCACCAAAATCTATAATAATATAAGCGAAAGTGTGTGTGTGTGTGTGTCTGTCCGCGATAGGTGCTGCCCCCTGTGGCGGAATCCCATCATATGTCACAGTTTTGGAATCAGGTTGACCAGGGGAAGGTTTTAAGCATACTTATAGGATGATCCGATCACTTTTTTTTTTTCTTTTTTTAGCAGCCTATTAGCGAGAACTGAAGAAAAAAAAGTGGGTTGCGAGAATTGAGGAAACTTTGATGTAGGGTGATGGGTAATAGGTGAGTGAATGGGTGGGGTGATGGGTAATGGGTGTGGGGTGATGGGTGAGTGAATGGGTGGGGGGTGATGGGTGATGGGTGAGGGAATAGGTGGGGGGTGATGGGTAATGGGTGAGTGAATGAGTGTGTGGTGATGGGTAATGGGTGAGTGAATGGGTGGGGGGTGATGGGTAATGGGTGAGTGAATGGGTGGGGGGAATACATACATTTCAGGGAAGTTAGAAGGGGCTATCTGGTGAGTCTGTGTTTGGTGGGCCGAGGTGGTGGGTAATGGGTCTATCTGGAAATCTGAATATCTCAGTCAGCATTGGCATGTGGGAGAGCAAGGCAATATAGTGCAAATTTTGAGACATTACTGAACTTGGGTTCTCCGTCTGAGTCTAAAATTGTCTTGACAGCTCCCCAAAACTTGTCAGGATTTCTGTCTTTAACTTTGAATGTTTTCTTGGTCATTTCAGTGATATGGTCTGGGAGGTCCTCTATGCTAAGTCTCCTCCATTCATTGTCCAGTTGTTGCAAGGATGCATAATCTTGGTTGATTATCCTAGGAAGGTTCATTGCCAGGGGTCATAGACCACTGTATACCTGGACTGCGCACGGAATATCGGCCTGTCGCACAAGTGCCTGAAGTCGGAGAGCCGCTCGGATTCATATATATATATATACTAGCCGCAAAGCCGCCCTCCGGGCGGACTTTTTGGCTAGCTCCTGCGGAGGGCTATTGGTGGGCCTTTGGCCCACCACCTGTGTTTGGTGGGCCTTCGGCCCACCAAACATGGACTCTCCAGATAGCCCCTTCTAACTTTCCTGAAATCATGGATGTAGAAATGTATGTATTCCCCCCACCCATTCACTCACCCATTACCCATCACCCCCCACCCATTCACTCACCCATTACCCATCACCCCCCACCCATTCACTCACCCATTACCCATCACCCCACACCCATTACCCATCACCACACACCCATTCACTCACCCATTACCCATCACCACACACCCATTCACTCACCCATTACCCATCACCCCCCCACCCATTCACTCACCCATTACCCATCACCCCCACCCCATTCACTCACCCATTACCCATCACCACACACCCATTCACTCACCCATTACCCATCACCACACACCCATTCACTCACCCATTACCCATCACCCCCCACCCATTCACTCACCCATTACCCATCACCCCCCACCCATTCACTCACCCATTACCCATCACCACACACCCATTCACTCACCCATTACCCATCACCCCCCACCCATTACTCATCACCCCCCACCCATTACCCATCGCCCTCCACCCATTCACTCACCCATTACCCATCACCCCCCACCCATTCACTCACCCATTACCCATCACCACACACCCATTACCCATCACCCCCCACCCATTCACTCACCACACACCCATTCACTCACCCATTACCCATCACCCCCCACCCATTCACTCACCCATTACCCATCACCACACACCCATTCACTCACCCATTACCCATCACCCCCCACCCATTCACTCAACCCCCACCCATTCACTCACCCATTACCCATCACCACACACCCATTCACTCACCCCCCACCCCATTACCCATCACCACACACCATTCACTCACCCATTACCCATCACCCCCCACCCATTCACTCACCCATTACCCATCACCACACCCATTCACTCACCCATTACCCATCACCCCCCACCTATTCCCTCACCCATCACCCCCCACCCATTCACTCACCCATCACCCAACACCCATTACCCATCACCCCACCCATTACCCATCACCCTACATCAAGGCTTCCTCAATTCTCGCAACCCACTTTTGTTTTCACAATTCTTGCTAATAGGCTGCTAAAAAAAAGAAAAAAAAAGTGATCGGATCATCTCATAAGTGGGCTTATGACCTTCCCCTGGTCAACCTGATTCCAAAAATGTGCCATATGAGGTGTTTGCGCCACGGGGGGCGGAACCTATACACAGACAGACACACTTTCGCTTATATTATTATAGATAGATATAGATATATATATCTATATATATATATATATATATATATATATATATATATATATTATATATTATATATATATATATATATACGGATCATATAGACTGGTTTATTAGTATATATGATATACTGTAATCTTCGTAAATGTTTGTTCTATAATATTATCAAATAAAAAACAGTAAAACACGGTAAAGAAATGCCATTATGAGACTGAAGAAATATGCATGAACTTAATTTAATATTCACTTCAACTCTTCGCCATTTAAAACTTTGCGAGTCAACTTTTATCATGAAGGGTATCAATAGAAGCGCAATTTTATTAGCTTTCCATTGCTATATTTTGTTATCTGATAAATGAATTAGAACCATGCATAAATTAGCGTTAACTAAATAAATAAAATCATCAATCGGGTAATTTTCCCGATTGCTGAGGTATTTAGTCAACGCTAATTTATACATGGCACTAATTCATTTATCAGAAAACGAAATATATAAGTAAATAAATAACCTCATCAATCGGGAAAATTACCCGATTAATGATTTTATTTATTTGTTTAACGCTAATTTATGCATGGTTCTAATTAATTTATCAGATAACGAAATATAGCAATGGAAAGCTAATAAAATTGCGCTTCTATTGACACCCTTCATGATAAAAGTTGACTCGCAAAGTTTTAAATGGCGAAGAGTTTAAGTGAATATTAAGTTCATGCATATTTCTTCAGTCTCGTAATGGCATTTTTTTAGCGTGTTTTACTGTTTTTTATTTGATAATATTATAGAACAAACATTTACGAAGATTACAGTATATCATATATATTGATAAACCAGTCTATATGATAGTCCATAGACCACTATATCTCTTTGTCGGGCGCCCCGCAGGCCCCTATGCAGCCCCGCAATTCAAAATATTGTCACGTGTGCAGTCCAGGTATACAGTGGTCTATGCAGGGGTATAAGAATTTGTTCACGATATCCTTGGTTACTCACAGCATTAACTGGTTCTAATACAGATAATTTTGGCAGAATGTTGTCTCCAAAATCAAATCTCTTCTTTATTTGTTCTGTGGCTGTAATAAGGAATGCTCTGCAATTTTCCAGGTTTGTTTGGACTGGTATCTTTTGCACTCACTCTGTATCCAAAGGGCGCTGGCTAAAGACTGACATTCAGACCAGCATTTGCGTCACCCACACATTACATGCTCAGCAGCTGAGAGAAAAAGTTAAAATTTAATAATCAAATTATTTTACATCTCCATTGAATTATTGTACAAATTCCGGGATTATCGTATTATCGTACAGGCGTTATTGTACATCGTACAAACGGTCAGATTTCCGTATTTGTACGATAATTATTGCACGATTGGCAACGTTGCTCCTGACTGACTGAGTGACTGTCAGTAACCGTCAGTCAGACACTGGAAATCACCAGATTATTGCCAACAATCGCAAGAAATTCATCGAAGCTGCGCCTTCGTATTAACAAAAGCTGCAAGTAATTTCAATATATTCACAATAATACATAATTCTATAGTAATCTAATGGTAATCGAAATTTATCAGAGACATAAAAGTCTCTCCTGAAATAGCTTGGCGAAAGAAAAAATACAGTGTTGCGTATTTGTATAGATGGTGTGTACTAAGGCCCGTACCGAGAGTCATGATGAAGGTTGAGCGACAACCTTCGTCGACTTAGGAAGGTTACCATAAAAGGGATATTTTTCGGAACGAAGAGCAGCGACGAAGGTCGGCACGAAGACACGGGTACCCCCGTGTCTTCGCGCCGACCTTCGACCTTCGTTGTTGCTCCGCTCCCAAACACGGTTAAACACCCTGGCTGTTGGGTTGACCCCGGTTGAGTGAACAAATGACATTACTTCCCTTTATATACGTGGTATACTCACGCTTACTGACCTTTTCCTTTATGGCTGGGAAAGTGATTGATAAAACGGTGTTTGGGCTGTATGGGGACAGTTAGAAGTGAAGAAAGAGGCTGTTAAATCAGTGCTCCATCCTGGCTTTACCATGTTTTACAAGCATAGCCAACCGCTCAGACCTCGTGCAATTTTTTCGTACCACGTCTTACTATTGAACAGCATTACCAATGCAAGTAGTAGTTTATTTTGAAGTTATAAGAAACAAGAGGTAGTGAAGGAAGGGGAATGACGGAAGTGAATTTCTTTACATATTTTGAATGATATTATCATAGATAACAGTAGGTCTACTGTTATCTGATATTATCAATATATTTATCGCACGGGTTTGTAAACCTGACACTACTCGCAAGCTATAAGCTATACAAAACTATTGCCAGCCAAGAAGCACCCTTAAGGGGTGGCTTTAATAACAATCCCACGGCGACGGCAGTACAGTTCAAGGCAGCATACAGGTAACTGTTGATGAGACACCACATAGAGAACATAATAAACTGCATCCCATTACTAGATGAAGCAGTACAGTCTGTTCATGCGTGTGGCGAGGACATTGAGATCTTGGAAAGTTTTACATACCTTGGTAGCGCAGTCCATAATGACGGCGGGTCACGTCAAGAAGTCTTACGGCGGATTGGCATAGCCCACGGTGTTATGGACTCGCTCAGCGGGAGTATTTGGCGTTGTCGGTACCTGTGCAGGAGGCCAAAGATCCGGATCTTCAAATCGCTTGTGATCCCTGTCTTACTCTATAGTTGTGAGACATGGACACTAAATAGTGACTTGAAGAGACGAATCAATGCCTTTGGTAATAAGTGTCTTCGCAGAATCATGGGGTATCGCTGGGATGATTACGTGTCAAATCAGCGATTGCACCGTGTGACTGAATCGAGGCCTATTACCTGCATAGTCCGTCAGCGCCAACTTCGGCTATATGGGCATGTGGCACGCTACCCTGAAACCGATCCTTCCCATCGGGTTGTATCTGTAAGAGAATCCGGCGTGGAGGAGGCCAAGGGGGCGCCCACAAGGCTCGTGGCTGGGGCAAGTTGATGTTTCTTGTCGAGAGCTGCTTGGTATGGGAAAGGAGCCTGCATGGGAACTCGCGCGTGGTGACCCTCGGGAGTGGCGTCGTAGGGTGGGCGAGGCGACGCGCCCCCCGGCGTTTGCCCCCAATGATTGATTGATTGAACCCATTACATGATACCCATATCCCGAATGTCATAAATGCAGAGGGAAAATATTTTTTAGTGTCATGTTTTAGTGACGCTGAACATTTCGATATCATTGATAATAAACAAGTAGAAAATGACCATGATTATGTAAAAGTGCACAATATTTTGGTTCTTTTCTGAGTATAAAGAAGCTGTAATTCTTACATTGCTGGATATGTTGCCACCATCAATCAATCATTGGGAGCATACGCCGGGGGCGCGGCGCCTCGCCAACCCTACGACGCCACTCCCGGGGGTCAACACACGCGCGAGTCCCCATGCAGGCTCCACTCCCATACCAAGCAGCTCTCGATAAGAAACATCAACTTGCCCCAGGCACGAGCCTTGTGGGCGCCCCCTTGGCCTCCTCCACGCCGGATTGTCTCTTACAGATACAATCCGATGGGAATGATCGGTTTCAGGTAGCGTGCCACATGCCCATATAGCCGAAGTTGGCGCTGACGGACTATGCAGGTAATAGGCCTCGATTCAGTCTCATGGTGCAATCGCTGATTTGACACGTAATCATCCCAGCGATACCCCATGATTCTGCGAAGACACTTATTACCAAAGGCATTGATTCGTCTCTTCAAGTCACTATTTAGTGTCCATGTCTCACAACCATATAGTAAGACAGGGATCACAAACGACTTGAAGGTCCGGATCTTTGTCCTCCTGCACAGGTACCGACAACGCCAAATACTCCCGCTGACCGAGCCCATAACACCGTGGGCTATTCCAATCCGCCGTAAGACTTCTTGACGTGACCCGCCGTCAATATGGACTGCGCTACCAAGGTATGTAAAACTTTCCAAGATCTCAATGTCCTCGCCGCACGCATGAACAGACTGTACTGTTTCATCTAGTAAGTCTCCAAACACCTGGACCTTGGTCTTAAGCCAGGAGACATCAAGTCCCAAAGGCTTTGCCTCCTCGTGCAGCGCCTCGAGAGCCATCACCAGGACCTCCAGCAACTCAGCAAAGATTACTGCATCATCGGCAAAATCAAGATCAGTGATCTTGGTGTTGCCGACGGATGCTCCACAATCACTTTGATCTACAACCTTGTCCAATACCCAGTTCTTACAAGTGTTGAAAAGTGATGGGGCAAGGACGCACCCTTGCCTCACTCCTGTATTAACAGGAAAGAAGCTAGATACACCTGCCCCACACTTCTCAGCACTCTCAGTGCTAGAGTACAGACACCATGGCCAGGAAGAAAACTCACTGCTGTGTTTATC
>JACEEZ010020309.1:210450-225450 GCA_016584305.1 Chionoecetes opilio
AAAAGTCTAGAGCATTTTTTGTTTTTTAAATTGTAGGTGTCAAAAATTTGGGTTTCGGAAATTTCGGGGAATGCGATTTCGAAAGGCCTTTTAAAAAAAATGCGGAAATTTCGATTACGAAAAGGCCCTTTTGAAAAAAAATTGCGGAAAATTTCGATTGCGGAGGTGCAGGCGGAAATTCGGAAATTTCGATTGCGGAATTTTGGAAAAAAAATTGCGATGCCCATCTCTGGTAGAACACAGCCAATTATAAAAACACATCATACCCTATGTGATATTATCGGAATATTTTTTATCGGTGAGGGTAAGAGGGAGAAGGAAAGGAGGAGGGGGGAGAAAAAAGAGATGAGAAAGAAAGAAAGGGGAGAGAGACCCATACCACGGGCCCCTTGACTTATTTTGGTTATTAGATACATTTCCCTACTGAAAAAATAAATGATCACAAATTTTGTATTCACTATCAAACTTACCTAATAAATACTAAAATTTCGCGTTCTCAACTGTGGGGCCGCGGTGGGAATCCCCTGGGGCCCGCTAATTTTCCAAAATGGGGGATTTTCGTTTTTAGGTCGCAGTTTTTTTTTTTTTATATTTAAGATGGAAATCGTAAATAGCGTTAATTGTAACTAGGCAGGTAGATCAATGTCCCTTTTAATAATATTTAATACTTTTGGGAGAGGGGTAAGAGAAAAAGAGAAAAAAAATAGTTTTCATGCTTAAAAAAAATACTTCCCGCTTCACACAAAAAACGTGTGAACGAGTACTGTACACGACTGTACCAGTCTGAGCCCCAGCCCGCTGGTGTTTTTTAGTTACCAATTACTAGTTTTTTTCACGCGTTCATGTGAATTGTTTTTTGCGACATATAAATGGAAAAGGGGATAATAGAAACTGATGCAACGTTATCAGAGGCTTTATGAAGTTTTGGTTTGACGTGATTTTCTAACCCCCCATGATAAATAAAAATAATTTGGGAACACAGTAGGCAGGGGGTTGGTAGGCAAACCCCCGGTCATGTAGCCCAGGCCCCCTAAGTATCGCTGTTGTGGGGTTTAAAGAGGTCCAAACTTAAAAAAAAGGATAAATCCTCATTAAAAAGCGAAAGTGTACGAAGGCAAAAGCGGTAAAGTGCAGTTGATCAGAATCAAAACGTAAATGTGCGAAGGGACCGAGGCGAAGTAAAAGTAATAAAATGTTGAAATGGTCCTCCGTCCGACCTAGTGGGAAAGTGAAGAAAAATGAAGTGACTTGAAAAAAGAGCAATCGTACAGGGCAGGGATGCCAAAATCCCTCGTAAGGGAAACTTACGAGTGTATGGCTACATAAACCTTTCGAGGGTGGCTGAGGGGGATGCTCGACCGGGCCTCCCCCGTACGGTTTTTCGGTGGCCTTGGTGGGGATATGGGATATTTAGGGGTATGGTGGGGGAAAATTTTGCTAACCAATCACAAGCAGGCCTCGCATGCGCGGCTTTATTAGCCAAACATCTGGTCTCAGCTGTCAGGGGGGCCCGATAAAAAATTTAAAGAGACTTCAAATGCCCCCTGTTGTGCAAAAACGGCCCCTTCGGAAAACGTCCCCCGGGCGCTTATTTAACCAAAAAACTCTACAAACTTAAAAAAAACCCATCATAAACCTTCCTAACCTAACCAGACCAAAACAAACTTTAACCCAAAACCCAAAAACTATGTTTGCCGGTGGGTTGAGCTAAATCGGCGATTTCCGAAAAGGGGCCGATTTTAGCTCCTATCCCCAGAATTTTACGATAACATAGCTGCCACTTACCCCTTCAGCGTATTTTTCCCATGTTACAAAGAGACGTCCCGGGGTTACCTTTTGATGCGCTGATCATAGGTTTCGAGTCTCGCGTGCCCGGAATTAGTATTATAGACCACTTTTGGGCCCCGCCGTACGTTTTGCCTTTCGTGGCCCTGGCGGTACTCGTTTATAGTGGACAGAACGGGCGCGTTCGCTTTTAGGTCAGAAAAAGAACACGGGGGGGCTAACACCTCACTGTGACAAAACGTGACATTTTGGTGCAAGGATAGAAAATTTATAATATCCTTGCTTGTGTTATACGGGGTGTGTTATAGTATTCAGACATTGATACCACCACCACCACCGGATCTTTATAGCTCCAAACTTTAGAAACTATACGTTTTATTCAAGAAGCGACCGATATATATATTTAATTTATAGTTTTGCCCTGAATAATTTATTACAAGACTATGGGTTTTGTATTTTTAAATATGATATATAGGGATCAATGAAGCAATAAAAACTCAATTTCAAAAGGAAAAGCATAAAAGGGTTTATAATACAAATAAACAAAAAGTTAGTGATACAACTTGTAATTTATTGTTTGTTGATCTCTACCGCTTAAAATTTGACTCCCTTAGGGAATTAAGGGGCTCCGACCACCCTTAGCCTTGGGGGTCCCGTGCAAGTGAAAAAAAGGGTTTGAGCATCTCCCTTAGAGGCGTACGAGGTAAAAGCCCCTTGGGGTAAATTTAGGGGGCCGTAACTTTTTTCGAGCATCTCCCCGGGTCCGTCGGCAAAGTGAAAGACAGTTAAAAGGCCCGTAGTCGTCAGGTCCAAAACGGGAAAAGGAAGTGACGATGAAAGTGGTTTTTCATCAGGTGGTAAAAGGGTGCCGCAAAGTAACCGCGTAAGTCTTTTCGCTGACAAGACATTTATCTTTGATTTTGGTTTTATTTGCTGTGATGATAAAAAGGTCCAAAGCCAAAATGTGTTTTTTGCGGCAGAGCTATCAAATGAATCTAGACGCCATAAAAATGAAGAGAAAATTAACAAAAAACATAGACTTCTTCAGAAGTCATAATTATTTTAAAAAGACTTTTGAAAGAAAAAACAAAAAAAGGTTGGGTTTGAGAAAAAGGTGAAGGTGGCGAAAAGGGCACAAAAAAGCAAGCTATTAGGGGAGCTCAGAAAAAACAAATTAAACCTCTTTTAAATTGCGTCATACTCCTTCCAGCTTCTGGCTGGGGTAAAAACTTTTTGGGGATGAGGTGAAAAGGAAGTAAAAAAAAAATTAACCTCCCAGACGCACGTTTGGTAACAATAAAGGACATGTCGTCGATAGATTTGAAAAAAGGGGTTTGTTGAACTCGTGAAAGGTAAAATGTAGTTTTACAGCGGTTGAACAAAACTTTGGGGAAAAACCTCAGTTACTAGTTTTCACCCGTTATTTTGTGATAACAAAATAACTGAACATTTTATGCTGCAAAGAAGGGTGAAAACCCACAGGACGGGAATATTTCTCAGTGACAGAATATTTAAAAAGAAAGGCTTTCAGGGAAATTAGTGTAGGAATTGCACGATGGCTGTCCATCCATGGTGGGACGGTTTAAAAGGTTTTTTGTCCTTAGTCAAGAAGGAGGAACCCATATTTTTTACTGCCCAATGTTTCTTGCACCGTGAAGCTTTGTTTCTAAAACCTCGGGTAAGAATTAAAGTTTGTTTTATGATGATGTTGTGCAAATGGTAAACTTTTTTAAAGCAACCAAAGCATCAAGGCTATTTTCCTGCTGTTTAAGAAAGGGATTCCCCCACGAAGGTTTTCCCAACGAAGTCCGGGGTTTTCAAAAGGCAAAGTTTTATCCCGGGGCATAGACCCTGTTTATGGACTGGCCGGGAAATCGGCCCGTGCACAAGGCCTGTAATCGGGGGGCCCCCGATTAACTATATATATATATATATATATATAAAATATATTTAATATCGGATATATAGACTGGTTTTTCAGTATAATGATATACTGTAATCTTTGAAATGTTTTTTCTATAATATTTTCAAAAAAAAAAACAGAAAACACGGTAAAAAAATGCCCTTTCAGACTGAAGAAATTCATGAACCTTTTTTTTTCATTTAACTCTTCCCCATTTTAAAACTTTTCGAGTCAACTTTACATGAAGGTTTTAATAGAAGCGCAATTTTATTAGCTTTCCATTGCTAATTTTGTTCTGTAAATTAAATTAGAACCATGCATAAATTTGCGTTAACTAATAAATAAAATCATCAAAACGGGTAATTTCCCCATTGATGAGGTTATTTTTTTAGTCAACGCTAATTTTACATGGTACTATTCTTTATCAGAAAACGAAATTAAAAATAAAAAACCTCTCAATTGGGAAAATTTCCCCATTTATGATTTTTTTTATTTAGTTAAAAGCTAATTTATGCATGGTTTTAAATTTAAATTTTTCAGATAACGAAATAACAAGGAAAGTAAAAAAATTGCGCTTCTATTTATACCCCCATGATAAAAATTTTCTCGCAAAGTTTAAATGGGGAAGGTTAAGTGAATAAAGCATGCATATTTTTCCCAATTCGTAAAAGGCATTTTTAGCATGTTTTTTCGTTTTTTATTTGTAATATTAAGAACAAAACATTTACGAAGATTAAGTATATTATATATACGATAACATCTATATGTGTCCAAAAGACCCCTATATCTCTTGTGGGGGCCCCGCAGGGCCCCCCAGCCCCGCAATTCAAAACATTGCTCGTGCGCATCCGGTAGGTAACAGTGGGCTAGCCCCGGGGGCGAAGAGGAAAAAGCTCCTTTTTTTACCTTGGAGAAAATGAATTTGCGAATTTCTTTCTGATGAAAAATTTGGGGGCAAAAAATTTTGTCGGCAGACAAATTTTAACATCTGAACAAGGTTTTTGCAAGTTCAAGGGAAAAAATTAAAAATTTAGCATCTTCTGACAAAAAGAAAGACTTGGTAGAAAAATTTGGGTCTGGATGAAAGGGGAAAATTGATATTTTTTCAAAAAAACTGCGCAGCTAATATACAGACATTTTTCCCCCATTTAAACAGCACCTTGAAAGCCTAGGAAGGAACATAAAAAAATTTTTTCAAAAAATCTGTTTAAAGTTATGACTGGCTGAGAAATCCATTCGTTCCGATCCCTTTCAAACCACAAATTTGCATCCTTTTAAGAAGAGGAAAAAATCAACATCCGTATGACCCCCACACTAAAACTGCAACATTGGATAGACTTAGAAAATTTTGATTCAAATGGAAAAAAAACACCCCCATATATCCCAAAGGGGCCCCGAAAATCTCCTGCAATTTTAACCTCATATTTTGTGTGAAAATGGATTTTCAGCCCTCACAAATATAAAACTAAAAAAGGAATAAATGCTGGCTTTGGAGGAAATGAGAGGGTCTGTCAACTTCCCCAAAATAGAGCGGATATGCAACCCAGCAGGCCCACGTGTCCCCCCGTAGGTATGATTGTTAACCCTAGTAGTTTTTTAAACATTTTTTCCTTTGTCCATTCCTGTATATATATATATAAATATATATATTATATATATATATAATATAATTTTATTATATATATTATATTATAATTTTAAGGCTGCGCCCGCCAAGTCCAAGTATATTTTTAGTGCGCCGCCGTCCAGTGAAGTTTGAGAACCTCTAAGCTAGATGAAATCAGCTACAGGAGACGGTGTTCCTTCCCGCTGAAATGTCTGGTAAATCTTCTGGCAAGCCGCTACTAGACACAGGGACCACTCGTAGGTTACCAGGATATTTGCAATATCGTAAATGTTTGCTGAATAGGGTCGTGCCATGTGCGCGGAGGTACCAGGAAATTTACCAGAGTTTTACCTCGTAAATGGCTTGCTGAATCCATCCCTTAGACTTTAAATCTTGAACTGGTGGCAGCTTACTTATGATATAGTTATCCATCCCTTGTTGTCGTAACACGGCTGGGTTTCAGTTGGAGGAGTAAAGTAATCATTATACCCAGACGGCGTTTCACGGCAACACACAAGTAGTTGCAAGAAAATGGCATTGCTCATGAGTCATGACCCAACGCACACAAGATGGGAACTAGTGGAAGTTATGAAAATGCATACAAAATGTGTACGGTACAAGATGGATGAAGTCGCTGCTACAGCAGGACACCAGATATTGAGATTTCCATCATATTGCAGCGAGTTTAACCCCATTGAACTTATATGGGCTCAAATAAAGAATGAAGTAAAGAAAACAAATTCTAATAATAGCCAATCTCTACAAAGAGTTGAAAAACTCATTACAAAACTGGCTATCCGGTAACTAAGTGCAACTGGCAGAAATGCATTGATCATGTACGCAAGATTGAAGAAGATTACCGAAAGAAGGACATAGCTTTTGAACATATGTACGAGTCATTTACAATTGATTTATCATTCAAGATCAGAGGTGAAGAATAAATAAACTGAAGACCAAATTTTAGACCAACACCCTTTATGAGACTATCAACAATGACGGAATGAAGGTATGGCCTTTACTTTAAAAAAAATAAAAATAATTGAGGTGTAAACAAGTTCCGCCTCCTCGTGGTGCACCCTGGACACGTTTTTAATCATTAATAACGGATAAAGGGCCCTTAAAATATCAATGAGCCTGATAACTGGGTGTGAACACACCGCCTGGTGTGGTCTTCTGCTAGAGTGCCAGCAGGTAATAGGCTGCTACCATAAATTGCTCGGCCGTGATACTCGCGGCCACAGAGGGTGGGTGCTCTGGACCACAACTTTATAGTACTCCACACGGTATTATCAAACTGTCAGATAATTTTTTCGGAAAACTGAACCTACCATCCTCTTTACGAGACATTACTCCATATCATGAATATAAATTAAGTACAGTAAGCTATACCTAGAATAAGATAATGGAAGCAAAATCTAATGGTGCATAAACATTATCTCTCACTTTTTTTCTCTCCTACTCCTATTATTCCTGTAATTTAGCTTGTATTGAATTTCAGATTCTGATGGTTTTACCTTGCACTACCCCTCACCACTGTCGGCGCTTCCCGTTGATCGACTCAGATCGAGTGTCCGTCACTCAAAAGTGGTAGTGTGGACAGGACGGGAGGAGTGAGGATGAGCCTGGGCCCATACTTATAAGATTTAGGATTCGTCTTAGACTCGCTCGAGTCTTAAATATGGCGGCCCCCGTCCTAAATCATTTCGAGCGCATCCTAAATCGCTAAGGGCTCGTCCTAATTTCGAGGTTTGGCTAGGACGGGTGTGAGGTGTCCTAGCGAGCAGGGTGGCGGGTAAGACTCGTCCTAAGACTAAACATGGAGTGCTCCACCCACTCCCGAGAACTTTTTCGTGACGGATAGATGTACTGGACGAACTTGTTAATACATAACTAATCAAGCATACCGTTTGGACCGAGAAGGATTATATAGTACAGACTAGTGGGAGATGTAATATAAAGCAACACTAAAAAATACGGCGATCAGTGCATGACAATCACGAGTGTGTTTATTATTCACTCTTTGAGGTAGTCATGTTCCTCCTGCCTTGATATCATGTATCGTGATACAGATTGAAGTGCATCTCCACCAAACTGTTGATGAAGAATGGTATCATGTTGAGAATAAAAGCGATTTAGAGTAGGCTCCTATAAAAAAAAATTTAAAAATTGAATAATCGTGATTTATAAGCCATGGAAACATATCCATATAACTCTATTTCTCTTTACCACTGCCCTAGTCTTGATAATTTTCTTATTGTTCTTGATATCATCGTTAAAATACCAAAACCCCCCCTCTACCAATTAACAGTTTTGTTGAAGAACTAGATTCTAGGTAATATGTATCAGCTTTTTAACCTTTTTAAAACAGTTTTAAATTGAATTTNTGGAAAAACTATTCAACCTTAAAACGGGGAAATTTTGAAGGTTTATGGGGCCTTGGGGGGGTACTTTTTTTAAAAAAAAAATAAAATAATGGGTTTTTAAACAAGTTCCCCCCTCCTCGTGGTGCCCCGGGGACACTTTTTTTAATCATTAATAACGGTAAAGGGCCCTTAAAATATCAATGAGCCGATAACTGGGTTGAAACACCCCTGGTGTGGTCTTTGCTAGAGTGCCAGAGGAAAATGGGTGCTACCATAAATTGCTGGGCCCGTAACTCGCGGCCACAGAGGTGGGTGCTTGGACCACAATATAGTACTCACACGGTATTATCAAACTGTCAGATAATTTTTTCCCCCAAAAACTAAACCCTACCATCCTCTTTACGAGACTTTACCCCATATAAATAAAAATTTAAGTACAGTAAGCATCCCAGAATAAGAAATGGAAGAAAAAATCTAATGGTGAATAAACATTATCTCTCACTTTTTTTTTCTCCTATCCTATTATTCTGAAATTTTAGGGTTTTAAATTTTTCAGATTCTGAGGGTTTCCCTTGCACCCCCCTCACCCTGTCGGGCTTCCTTTTGATCGATCAGATCGAGTGTCCGTCACTCAAAAGTGGTAGTGTGGAAGGACGGGAGGAGTGAGGAGAGCCTGGGCCCTATTTAAAAATTTTAGGATTCGTCTTAGACTCGCCGAGTCTTAAATATGGGCGGCCCGCGCCCTAATCATTCGAGGCATCCTAAACGCTAAGACCGTCCTAATTTTCGGGGTTTTGGCAGGACAGGGTGTGAGGTGTCAGCGAGCGGGGGTGGCGGCTAAGCCTCCTAAGACGTAAAATGGAGTGCTCCACCCACCCCCGGGAGAATTTTGTGAAGGATGATGTACGGACGAATTGTTAAAATAATAATCAAGCGATACCGTTTGGACCGAAAAGGGATATATAGTACGACTAGTGGGAGAGTAATATAAAGAAAAACACTAAAAAATAGGGCGTCGGGCGACAAGTCACGGGGGGTTTTATTATTCACTCTTTGAGGTATAGTTCCCCCCCTGCCTTGATACAGTATGTGATACGATTGAAGGAATTCCCCCAAACTTTGATGAAGAATGGTATATGTGAGAATAAAAGCGTTTTTGAGTAGGTCACTTAAAAAAAAAATTTTAAAAATTAAATAAGTCGTGATTTTTTAAACCCAGGGAAACAATATCCATAAACTCTATTTTCTTCCCACGCCTAGTTTTGTAATTTTTTTTTTTGTTCTTGTATCATCTTTAATATACCAAACCCCCCCTCTAAACTAATTTAACATTTTTTTGGTTGAAAGAACTAGATTCTAGGTATAAGTATCAGATATTATTCAATTGCGCCAGGGAAATTGGGTTTAAAAGACTCAGAATGAAAAAAATTACACTATGAAAAATTTTAAAATTTGTCGGGCTCGAGGAGCCCTAAACCAAACGGTTAAATTTTCCGCAGGGTTGGCGGGCCAACCCCCGGGCTCGCGCCCCATCAAATTAGTTTTTTTTAACCTAAAAAACTAACAAAACCCAACCCAAAAAATTCCCCTAAGCTTAACATAACCTAAACCAAATTTTAAAAAAACCAAACTAACCTAACCAAAAATAAACGTACCCTAATCAGCAATTGGGTAATAATGGACATGACTTCGCGGTCTTTTTCGAGACACCGACTTTTTTCTCCTGGTCTTCAATAGGTGCATTTTTAATGGAGATAGTTTTATTTTGGCAAACCCAAAAGTTAAAAAAAAAAAAAAAACATCCCCGAATTGTAGGTACCGTTTCTTTTTAAAAACACTGTATTCCTAAAAAAAAATCACTTAAAACTTGGCCGGGAGAAATTAGTCAGGGTCAAAGGGTTTTAATGAAACCAAACCTAACATTTTAGGTTTTAAGGAAACCCCAAAAAAAACGGGAAAAAATTTTAAAAACAAGGTCTCCCGCTAAGCTGAACAATGTTGGTTTCTACGTTATACTTACTGTCTTTAAAACATCTTTTTATTTTTTTAATGGTGCCATCCATTTTGTCTACATGGCCGATTTTAAATTTTCAGCGATCTTCGCGATGTTATTTTATTTAGTTTTTTGCGGGCCCCGGGAAAGGCCCCGTAGAAGATGTCGTAGCCGAAACGCCGTGTGAGGGAACCGCATTTTTTTGCCCCCATACGGGCATTCTTGGTAGCAAAATCCCAAAAAGATGCCGGGAAAAAAGTGTCGTGTGAACGGCCTTTAGGTTAGGTTGGGGCGGGTCGGGTTGGGTTTGGGTTGGTTAGTGACAGCACAAGGGGCTCGAAGAGGGGTGCTAGGTTTTGGTCTGTAGAGTTTGCATCTTAGAAAAAGGCTCAATCTCCTATCTTTTCTTATGGCCCAAAAAGCTTTTGGGGGCATGGTGGGAAACCCGGGTTTTTGGGTGGGGGAGCACACCATAAGGGAAAATATGGCCCCCCCCCAAAAAAAAATCCTTAAATAGGGAAATTTCCTAGTTCAGGACTTTTCGGGGAAAAATTTCCTTATATGTGGCCCCCCACAAAAGGAGACACCATAAAGGGGAAAAATGGCTTCCCACAAAAAAAACCTAAACTAGGGAAATGTCCCTAGTACAAGACTTAACGGGGTAATATTTCCCCCTAAAGTTCATGAATAGGGAATATCCCCAGTTAGGGGTTTTTTGGGGGGGGGGCCATATTTCCCCTTTTGTGTGGCTCCCCCCCCCAAAAAACCCGGTTTTCCCCCCATGTCCCCAAATTGTTGGTTATAAGAAGAAGATAGAGGGTGGAGCCTTTTTCTTAAAATTTACCCCCAAAATTAACCACAAAGAATCTAACTAACATATGGTTTCATTTAAAAACCCATAAGACTCTGACAAATCTTTCCCCGGGCCCAAATTTTTGTGTTTTTGCTGATGGAGATAGGTTTTAAAAGGGAAAAGGTACAAAAATTTTGGTGATAAAATTTTTTTTTTTTTTAAATGTGGGGTTTGCGAAAAATAAAAAAATATCTCCCCCCGGGAAAAAATGGGCGGAGTTTCGCGGGCGTTTACAGAGACACCCACATTTTTTTTTTGGTACAAAAGGTGCTGCTCTAAGGAGTAGTTTTATTTTTCGAAAAAAAAAAAAAAAAAAAAATGAAAAAAAATGAAACTTTAAACCCCAACCCTTTTAGGTTTAATGAAACCTAACCTAACTTTTAAGGGTTTTTAAAGAAACCTAACCTAACCATTTTAGGTTTTAATGAAAATAACCCAAAAATAAGGTTTTTAAGAAAAACCCAACCCAACCTTTAAACCCCAAAGTATACATTTTTTTTTAAATTTTTTTTAGGGTTTGCGAAAAAAAAAAACTTATTAGAACAAGCATCTATTGTAGGGCCAAAAAACAAATAGTCGGTGTTCCCGAAAACGACCCCGAAAATCTCGCCATTAAACCCATTCCCCTTAGAAAAAACACCTATTGTAGGCCAGGAAAAAAAGTCGGGGTCTTTGAAAACGACCGCCCAAGTCCTCGTCCATTTTACCGGTAGTCCTTGATTTTCTTCGCATGGAAGGCGGCGGGCGACATATGGGTTTGGGGATGGCCTGTCAGGCATCTCCTTGCTCTTCGCCGATCATCTCGGCATGGAAAAAATTCCCCCCGCAGGACATAGGAATTTTTTTCCTTTCTTGAAAGAGCTGGCAAAGGGTGAAAGTCTTTCCTGAAAAAAATTATTTTTTTCGTCGATATAGCGAAAACAAGTCAATGTTGTGTCTTTTTAACGGAACGTTGCATACTGGTACAATTTTTCTTTTAGATGAATTCATTTGTTGTAGTCTTCAGCAATTATCAAGAAATATTAAACTTTGGTTTTTCGATATTTTTATACCTTTTGATGATTTAGAAAGGGTTTCATGAAATCCAAAATTGGGCTCTTGCTAATGTAGGGCCCCAGCGCTTCGTCCTAAGCCCGTCTAGGGGCGCGTCTTAGACTTTTCCCCGAAATTGGGGCGCAGGGTTAGGGGCGAATCTAGGGCGAACCTAAATCTTTAAAGTAGGGGCCCGGGTCTCCGGGGTCTCTAGCAAGACCCTATAGTCACTTTTTTCCTCAGTGCTTCCTCACCCCCAATCTACACATAATTTTCACATTGCCTCAAAAGGATGTGATAATTTTCATGTCAAAAAAAAAGTATCTACTTACCCCTAGCTATCCTAGCCAAAAAGGTATGTGTGCAATATCAATGTGGCATCTGATAGCAATCAAATTACACTTGAGCGAAAAACCTCAACATTTACGTTAAAATACAAACTAGAGGAAAAACTCAACATGACATGGTGCAACAAAAAAATTTCAGTGTCACTAGGCAACTGCGAAATATCTCAAAGACATGACCCACCTACTGGTGTTATGTAGTGATAGGTATGTCCACATTGTGTTCATGTGCATTTGTAGTCTGTGTGTAATAAATAGCACGCGGCGCAAGGACTTTCAGCTTACACAGTATGTCTCACCTCGACACACGGCGTATTGGTGATGCTACACAAAGATGCCCTTTTCCGTTATTATCACACGTTGGCTACCCCACACTGAACCTCAACTTCCGTCACTCACGAAACTCAAACCTATTTTTTTTTTTTTACTTTCAAGAGTGATGTGATGTCAAGCTTTTTGTATAGCAGAAAGATCATATTTTGCAATTAATGCACTGTAATTTTTTTAAAACCTCGACTATAACAAGAAAAAATACAAAATAGAAAAACTGTGGCGACTTTGTGAGTTGACGGTAGAAGAGATAAATATGGTGTTGCGGATCTTATTCAGTTCAGACACCTACAGAGGGGAAACCACCCCAGAGATAAAAACAAACATTAATACTGGTGAAGAACTAAGCTGCTGCCATAATATTGTGTAGCAGCGATAATATAATGTAACTCTCACTCAGTGTGAGCATAGTCATATTATAAACATGCCTGGGAAGTAACTAGGATTACAGTGGGTTACAACAATTTTTTTGTAAGTCGTCTAAGTTTTTTCAACTGATTTAGGAAAATTTTGCACCGCTGAATCCGAAAATTACATCCGTTTCTCTCGATCAGGTCAGGTTTTTGTGCTAAGTCGATTTAAAAAAATCCGACCTTCTGACTAAATCGATTACATTTTTGTGACATTTTCGGTTGATTTTTGTTAATATTTCTCATCCGAAATAGGTTTTTAAGAGAAAAAAAATCGTTTTCTAACACAATTAATTAATTAAATGTTACAAAAATTGAATAGTGTACATTGAATAGTAGACATTGATAAAGGTAAGTACATGTAAATTGGATGTTAGGTCATCAATGTTCAAAATTCAGGGCTAGAACTTCCGTTTCTTCGAACTCCTAGAATGCTCAGCGGCAGGGATGTCTCTTCCAGAGTCCAACAGTAATCAGCCATCATGACTGAATCCCAGCGTCCCTGATACCTGGTCTCCATCACTTTCATGTCCTGATGGAATCTCTCCCCTTGCTCGTCGCTGATTGATCCAAGATTCTCAGGAAACCGATCCATATGTGAGAATAAGTAATGCATTTAGATGCTCATGTTGCATCCGAGGTTTCTGAAAGTAGTATTGGTGACAATACTATTTTACTGAAAGTATTGGTGACAAGTTATGCGTAGTTCCTGGCCTTGTTGTTGCCAAGAAAGTTCTTCACGACCAGAACAAAAGCCTTCCACCTTCCAGTTCCACTTCGTTCATTGAGTTTTCAAACTCTGGATCTCTGATGAGCTGACGGAGTTGAGGACCGTCAAAGATGCCAGCTTTCAACTTCTCCATGGTCAATCCTGGAAAAGCGTGGCACAAGTAAGTGAAGCAGCCACCATCCTTGTCCAGAGCTTTGGTGAACTGTTTGATCAAGCCGAGCTTGATGTGCAGCGGTGGGAAAAGTATCCTGTCTCTGTCCACCAGAGGGTTGTTTATTACGTTCCTTGCTCTGCAAGGCACCAATTCCTCCCGTACAGGCCAGTCCTTCTTCGTGTAATGCTGAGCTCGGTCCCTACTATCCCACATGCACAGAAATCACGGGTACTTGGTGAACCCGGACTGTTGTCCCAACAAAAAGTTCACCATCTTCAGGTCAACACAAATCAACCACTCATGCTGACCATAACGAATTTTCTCCAGCACGTACTTCACCGTTTCATACTTCTCCTTCAGTGTAATCGAGTGAGCAAACTGGAAAAAAACAAAAAAAAACCCAGAGGCAAACTGGTTGCCGTTGTGCAGCAGAACACATTTCAGCGATCGCTTGCAGCTGTCAATGAACAGTCTCCAATCTTCGGGTTGGTACTGTGGCACTCCAAGCTTGTGCAGAAGCTGCGCAATATTTGTACAGTACACCAAGTCCTTCTCTTCAGAGAAAAAATAGAGGTACTCTTGATGTCTGTTGCGGTAGAAGGTGATGCGAGCACTGTCAGAGAGGTTTTTTTCCTTCAATCTGGATGCCAACAGTTCGGCAGAGGACTTTGACAAGCTGAGATCGCGAACTAGATCATTTAGCTCCTTTTGGGAAAAAGGATGTGGAGCATCATCGTCAAGAACCACTTCTTCATTTTCTTCAACACTGGAGGAATCTTCGTCACTAATGTCAGGAAGTTCTCCAAAGACAGGTACTGGAATTTCACCACAATGAGCTACAGGACGACGTGCTGATTCAAGATTAGGATACTTGAGGCTGCTCCGGTTCTTTCTGTTGATCCCAGTCAAATCACTAGCGCAGAAGTAGCAGTCAGTGCCATGGTTTGTCGGTTCCCTCCAAACCATGGGAATTCCAAACTTCAGACAACTCTTCTTGCCCTTGGTCCAACGAAGCAGATACTCGGTGCATGTCTTGCATACCATGTGTGGCGCCCAAGCTTATCCTGGTCACAAAGTTTCATACCAAAATAAGTATGGTAAGCACGCTTTATGAAACTTGTGACTGGATTCCTGTTAGGAACAACGGTGTATTCGCCGCAGATGTAGCAGAATACATCGGGCTTATTTTTGCAAGATCTGGCCGAATCCATTTCATTCACCTGCAAAAGAAAAATACCAGTTAGTCAAGAATTGGCGCATGTAAACACTTCAGAATTCGTTTATTTAAAGAAATAAGAAAGAATTTTGCATCATAATTCAAGCAGTAGGAAGAAATTAATCAGTGCTTGGGTAGGGGGTATACCGAGGATCTGTAGCAGCCTCTATGCTACTGCAGTATCCTAGGCACGATGAATCAAGAAAAGGGAGTCTGCCTATCGGAAAGACGATAGCAGATATTACACAACACCGCACAAGGTATCCCAAAGGGGGATGCAG
>JACEEZ010020309.1:230450-270334 GCA_016584305.1 Chionoecetes opilio
TTGTTATATGACCTAATTTCGTTTGTATACTTGCCCTGTTCAGTTCGTGAGTCAGAAAACATCATATATACTCAATTTATGAGGATTTTTATGTACGTAGCTTCCTTAACATCACCCTATAGGCAGTCGCTGTGTTTTAGTGTGTTAACGTCAACTCTGACGTCATCAATCTCCCCTGTGAATGCCAAAACAGCTGATGACAGTCGTTAAGTTGTTAAGCATGGACGTTAGCGTCTGTGAATGAGCCCCCTGGTGTGTACTGACTGACTTTACGTTGCTCCCAGGGTGGCAAGGTTGGTAGAGACGTGAGATCGCAATGTGCAGCGTCCCTGTGCATTCGGTCAGCGGTTCGAGTCCGCCTAGTTCGTGCTGACGTGGCGGCGCTTTGTATAGTCAATAACCTTGTAGTTGGTACTTGCAAAGTGTCTAGATAGGATGAAAATCTTATCTTATCTTATCTTACGTTGCTCCGCTCCCATACACCCTGGCTGTGGGGTTGACCCCGGTTGAGTGAAGAAATGACATTACTTCCCTTTATAAACGTGGTATACTCGCGATTACTGACCTCTTCCTTTATGGCTGGGAAAGTGATTGATAAAACGGTGTTTGGGCTGTATGGGGACAGTTAGAAGTGAAGTAGGAGGCTGTTAAATCCGTGCTCCATCCTGGCTTTGCCATGTTTTACCAGCATAGCCAACCGCTCAGGGCAGACATTCAGAGAGAGTTAAAGGCCACGGTGGTTAGCTTAACTAACTCCCTCTTTTTCTACACCCCGGAGCTAGTGGGTATTCCAGTACGAGATATGGCAGTGGCGGCACATGGTCGCTATGGGCATCGATAGCTGATTGGCTGATCGACTACAACGACGTCACAGCATCGCCAGCGAATCACAATTGTGTAAAAACAAACGTGCCAGCCAATCAGACTGTGTCTCAAACGTGTCAGCCAATCACAAGGCAGCAGCCGCGGCTTGCATTTTCAAGGTCGTTGTACATATTTCTAATTTCTAGCTTATTCCATCATTCTTTCATCCCCTGTGTCACCTCCGTCGCTTCAACACTTGTTTCTACCTCCACATACACGCGGGTAACACGTCGGTGGCTGTACTTCCTTGTATTCTAGCTATTAATTATTCCTTCAGAGTAATAGGGTGCTCTTCTTCTTCTTGTGATCTTTTTCGCTTGCTAATCTATTCGTAGCTCGTCTTCCTGCCAGCTGGGGGAAGCCACCACCCCGGGAGGCGGGTCACAAACCCCCGGCTAACACCCGGTACCCATCACGGCTGGATGTACAAGGGCTTGGGTTTTAATTAAGGAAAAAGGCGCCACTATACCTTCAGTCTGACACGGAGCCGTGCGCGTGGTGGTGTCTGGCATCGCTAGTCACTACCCGCGCGGGTGAGATGCCGCAGCTCACCACTCTTATCCCATCACCCCAAAACATTATCACCACAAGCGGCTGGGTTTGTTATATGGCCTAATTTCGTTTGTAGACTTGCCCTGTTCAGTTCTTGAGGCAGAAAACATCATATATACTCAATTCATGAGTATTTTTTATGTATATTGCGTCCTCCACACCACCCTCTAGGCAGTCGCCTTGTTTTGACAGCTTAACATCTTTAAGTACGTCATCAATCTCCACGCAGAATACCAAAACAGCTGATGGCAGTCGCTAGATTGTTTAACATGCACGTTAGCGTCTCTGAATGTGACCATTTGACCTCCTGCAATCTTTTCGTACCACTTCTTACTATTGAAAACAGCATTACCAATGCAAGTAGCAGTTTATTTTGAAGTTATAAGAAACAAGAGTGACGGAAGTGAATTTCTTTCTTTTAAATAATATTTTCAATATATTTATCGCACGGATTTGGATACCTGCCACTACTCGCAAGAATTAATCTAGGCATGTCGCTTCTTCCTGATATCCTACTATGTTTATCAATTAAGTTACTAAACATTTTTGAGTCTTGATGAAATATGATAATGTAGGACTAATGTTTTTCACTATTCTGAACATTCAGAACAATATTCTAGTTCCTTTTAGTTGGATTTTACCGGATGCCTATCAGCATATCTATCACCAATATTAACTCTACAGTATAGTCTACATCAGTGCTCTTCAACCTTTTTTGATGTCGTCCACCCCTAGTGGTGATTTGATCAAAGCTGTCCACCCTACATAGTCACTCGTATATTATATTTTTTTATATAAAATCTTATTGATCGGGCAAATTTACCTTATCACACTAAATTCCCTCTGCTACTGCCCAAGAGCCACCACATCACTAAACTTATAATAAACTTCAATTTACATTCTACAATTATGTAGGGAAGGAAAAGCAAATGTGGTCATTTTGTATTAAATTGCATGGATGCCTATTCTTCTAGTACAGTAGAAAATGCTTTCTAATGATACAAAAAAACTTTGAATTTATTTTGAATTTCAGAACAAAGAAATATTTCCAAAAAACAAAACAAAAATTTGTTCATAATCTGTTTTGCATTTGGTTTTCCTTTTAAATTTGCATTCTACAATTCTGCAATATTGTATGCAGGAAAAAAAAGTATATTTACCTTTAGCAGGAAATATACTTTTATTATCATTTTCAATTTACAAATTATTTATACTTCCATTTATACACAGCGCATTTATACACGAGTAAATTAAACATCTTTTGGAACAGAACAAAGAACAAAAAAAATGTCAAGAAATGGAAAGAAAAAATACACATAGGTAATATACATATTTGGTATTCCAGAAAAAAACATTCTTCCTCAAGAAACAGGATATTTTCAATGACTTGGCTGCTGTTGTAGTTTGTCTTTTATCAGCTCAAATCTAGGCATCTGGCGATTTTCAAGTGTACCCCGCATGAGGGGATCCAAATTTAGAATGGCATTCCTTTTCTTTGTCTTGATTGAAAATAAGGCAGAGAAACCTTGCTCACACAGATATGATGTTGGCATCTGCACAAACATGTCTGTTGCCTGCTTGGCTAATTTTTCAAAATCGGGAACATCTAGCAGGGCAACCCAGAAATCCATGGGATGGTCGAATGTCTTGAAAGCTTGTTTTTGAGAGAAATCTGTTCGAAGCTCCAATAGGGCATCCGTATAATCAGTGCCATCATCTGAAAATGGATTATGAACCCACATATTGGAGTTTAGGTGTTCATTCTCACTTTCTGATAAATAAAATTCAAGGTTTTCCTGCATCAATGAAAGGTGCCTGACAATCAAGTGGGACATTCGTAACTCCAATGTTTGCTCTGTTGCCTGCATATTCTGTCCCCAGCCACATTCTCTCATATATTTATCAAAGGATTCAAAATCAGACAACTTTTTTTTTTCTACATTGGTTTTCCATTTTTTCAACTTTAGTTTGCGTCCATTTATTTTCCCAATACTTGCAAATATATCCCCACCTTTGCCTTGCTGATTGATGTTTAGTTTGATCAAATGATCAAAGATCGAAGCCATGTAAGACAGCTTTGCCAGCCAGTCGGTGTCCTGAAACTTAACTGCCATGGGATTTGCTACTTCAGCAAAGAAAACACTAAGTTGCTCCCTGAGTGCCAACATTAGATTGAGGACCTTTCCACGGGATAGCCAACGCACTTCAGTATGAAGGAGTAGTTTGGTAAAGTTGGCGTCCATATCCTTACACAGTTCACTGAACATTCTGTGTTTTTTTGCATTAGCGCGGATAGAACACACCATTTTGACGACATCAGCAAGAAGTAGCTCCAAGTCATTTTTCTCAACAGCATTTCTTGTCTCATTCAGTCGCTTTGCCACTAAGGCCTCCCTGTGAATCACACAGTGAATTAGAACACAATTTGGTGAGACAACTTGGATTTTTTTCACAACACCATTGACTGCACCAACCATTGCTCTTGCGCCATCAGTAGTAACTGACTTGGATCTTGACCAGTCAATATCTTCCTCCGTCATGAAATCATTTAGTTTCTTGAAAATATTTTGTGGTTTCTAATCCCAGTTGGAGGCAACACAAATAGTGCTCAACTATGGTTTTAGCTTCTAAATCTGGAAACCGACAGTAAACAATCAACTGGGCTTCCCCTCCTATGTCTGTGGTTTCCTATGAAGGGGCTGGGCGCAGTTTTTGAACAAGCTGTTCCTTCAAATCATCAGCTAACATCGCGGACCGGCGACATGTTGTAGTATCTGACAATGGGATCTGCTTTATCTTCTTTCCCTCCATGTATAAGGTCAGCTGCTACTTCAAGGCATGGCAATACAACATTTTCGAGTTGAGTGAAAGGTTGTTTTTTCTTCACGATGATATGTGTCATCTTAAGAGAAGCAAGAACAAGTGATTTCGTGTCAGAGGGCTTGACTTGACTTGTGAAGGCAGCTTATTGTTTCCAATATTCTTTGCAAGTTTCCTCAAAGAATTGCTTTGATTTGTTTTGGTGTTCGGGGTGCTTAGTCTTCAAGTGACGTGCAAGTTTTGAAGGAACAACATTTTCATTGCTGTATGTGGATCACAAAAGAGGCACTTTGCTGGTGGAAAGGGATTTGAAGCTTCATGTATTGGCCAGAAAAACCCATATCCAATATTGTCATCACTCCACTTTTTTCTCCTCTTCTGACGCAATGAAGATTCATCCTTTTTAGCAGTATGTTTGTCCTCTGTGGAGTCCTGTGGATCAGTCCTGGCTTGTGGGGCTTGATTAGTAGCATCATCTTGGTTTGACGTACCCTCAGGTCTCACAGGCTCAGGATTACCATCTTTTTTTTGAAGTACTTATATAATGACATGACTTGCTAGACACTACGGTTGCATTCTGGAAAAAAAATATGATAAAAGTTAGTTATAATATTTTTGAATGAAAACTGTTAGCGCAGTGTGTCCAGTTGTACCAGACATTGAAGATAAATGGGAGTATGCACCAAAATTATGAGAAGCCATAGTAGAAAATTAAACAATACACAATAAGAACTGAAGACAGTATCCCCTTTATCTTATTTTAAAAAATCAGGCAATAAAATAGGTATATCGCAAGACTAAAATGAAAAATTTATATATGCAAATTGCATAGAATCAGACTCACTAATTGATAATAATAAAAGAAATGAATTGAAGTCCATGCAACCTTTGAAATCAATAAAGTTCACCCTATGACCATATTACTTGGATCACTGCCGAAAGTTATGTACTTCTCAAACTGTCACGTAACTTCACACCAACTTTCACTCAAATCAGCCCAGAAATATTTTAAGGTATATGCTGTCCATAAACAAAATATACAATGGATATCAAAATAATTATCTATCTATCTATATATAGTATACCACATTTACACTTTTGAGTCAAACAAATTGAAACAGTTTGTTTTATTGTTGAATATTGTTTATTGAGTTGTTCTTTATGACATATCCAAAATAGGACGCAGGTTTCAACCCAGAAGTTACCTAATTTGCATATTTTCAAAATGGCCGCCATTTATATATAAGGCCCATTATCTCTAAAAAATATTCATTTTTAGCACAATAAGTGCATTATACTTGAATAGTAACATGAACCAGTGAAGCTATAAAACATTTTTTCAAACTCAAATGACCCGTCTAAAACATGTAGGTCAAAGGTTATGAATAAAAAAAATAGGTCAAATGACCTTTTCTTTACAAAGAAAGTGCATTAAGACAGCTTTAACAAACCAAGTGAAAGTAATGGGTGCGAAGGTGATTACAGATGGAGAGGAACTAAGTGTCGACTCCCAGCTTCTATTCCAATCCAGGAGAGGGCAGGAAAAACCTAAAAATAAAACATAACAAAAAAGGTATATAAAACAGTTTTTCATTAAAATAATAAAATAATTAATGAATTTCCCCGATTGCTGGTTCGGATCCTGTCATGGTTGTTAATGTATATATTGGATCAAGATATTATACTCTCCATTGGTAGACCCAGGAGTTAAATGGGTGCATATGTAACCCTAGAAACCGGGACAAACAATGGACAATGAAATTAATTAAAAGGTAGTAACCAGTGACTTGGTTAATGAGGAAGGGGACCCTCACTTTACCCTGACAGTGACTGTAATATTACCATTATAGTGATCGTGACTTAATATCATTTCGCAATTCACATTGCTGAAATTTTGACGGATACGGTGAATGTTAACTGCTCCCAGGAGGCTCTCTAAAGTTCACTATATCGTATATCTCACCAAGGGGCATAAGGCGAGCAAACCGTTCAATCCGACATATCGATTGATTAATACGATTGTTGTGCTTAACGGGCCGGTTGATCATTGGTCCTCCCACTATTTTTACTCACCATATCCCGGCGCTGGTCGTTAAACCATTCCTTAACTTAACAATAGTGACGCTACCGGCCATGGAAAAATCTGGTCCACAATGGCCGCTATGCCTATGCTATAGGCCATATCAATCTACCACAGTAGCGATACTTAACTCCTACCCAGTGTTTTTCTACCTAAAATGCTATGCTAAATAGGCCTTTTAAAGTTTTAATATTGGCTGTTATTTAAGCTTAACTTTCCAAACATTTATCCACTAATATTTGCTGTAAAATATTGGACTTACCACGTACGCAACAGGCATATACATCAGTGACTGCCAATATTGAGTTGAACGTTGAAATGTTCCAAAACACTGTACATGAATAGTACACAGGGCCAAGCATGTGCTGCATACACACCATGATATTCCAAGTAGCATACACATCTCATTATTAAATAACAGCAACCTGACACTATGTACAGATCTACTAGGAAAGAGAGAATATATCATGCTAATAATAGAACCAGGGAGTTTCCTGGAAAATAGGTAGTTATTGTTGTGTGTATATAAACATTAATTAGCATCAGTTGGCAAGAAATATGATGCAATGGGGTTGGGGTCAAATTACTATCTGAGATCATGCAGCTTATGGCAAGTTGATGGTGTGGTTGGAAGAAGGGTGATCATCGAAGAGGGTGAGGTGGGATTCAGGGGTGTCTAATTTGTATTAAAACAGACCTAGAAAATGTTGAGAAAAGAAAATTTATTCAGATTGATATTGCCATAACAGGCATACATACACCATCCATAGTTGCATACCTTGAAAATAAATTTGCCACTGAGGGCAGTGACTCTATAATCTTGTTTTTTAAGAGGCGACGCAAAATATTAATAATGCATAAAATACATTTCCCGTAAAAACGGCCATTTGACCTATTTTGTACAACTTGACCTCTAACCTACATGTTTAGAGAGGTCATGTGAGTTTAAAAATATTTTTTTCAGATTCACTGGATCATGTTTCTATTCAAGTGTAATGCACTTATTGTGCTAAAAATGAGTAGTTTTAGAGATAATGGGCCATATATATATATAATATATATATATATATATATATAATATATATATATATATATATATATATATATATATATATATATATAAATGGCGGCCATTTTGAAATTATGCAAATTAGGTAACTTCTGGGTTGAAACCTGCGTCCCATTTTGGATAGGTCATCAATAACTACTCAATAAACAATAATTAACAATATAACGAACTGTTGCAATTTGCTTGACTCAACATAGCAAATTACTCTAAATATGGTCGACTAATAGCAGCCTATTATAAACCCATTTTTATGGGAGGTAACCCTGGCAAAGCGCCCACACACACATACACAATTAATAGCACACACATACGTCGAAAACCAACAACAACAAAAACAACTTATAATACTAATACTAATACTAATAGCAGTAATACTTACACACGGGAGGGGTCACGAGATGTAGCGACGTAGTCTAAGGTTCAACAGTCAGTGAAGTGTCAGTGTCACTGACAAAACGGTCACGAGAGAGAGAGAGAGAGAGAGAGAGAGAGAGAGAGAGAGAGAAGGAGGCGGGAGGGTAAAATTACATTTATGTAAAAAGCCAGTTTTTATTACATAATGCGATTACAATTTATAATAATAATAATAATAATTATTATTATTATTATTATTATTATCATCATTATTATTATTATTATTTTTATTTTGTAATATAAAAATGTACATGCAATATGAAATAAATAGAATAAGAGCTCATGAACAGTCACAATTCTATCTGACGGATGGGCATGGTCTCATCCACCCCTGTCCACCCCTCAGTAAATCTCGTCCACCCTAAGGTGGACCGTCCACCCAGGTTGAATAGCACTGGTCTACACCATCCACACGATTTTTTTTTTTTTCCCCTATTGGGCCTCCAGCATGGGAGAACCACGGGCTAACTTGAGCCCGACAGAGAGGCAGCCTAGTGCGGCAGCGCGGCGGCGCTAGGCTGCGGGCAAAAAAGACGGGAGGCGAGGGGCATGGCTACACTCGCCGTTCCCGGAAGAGAGGAGTGTGTTCGTGCTACTGGCGTGCGGCACGAGGACTGGCTTGTCCATCCTGACGAGGAGTGCGGGGCACTCAGCAGGATACACTCTCCGTGTGGGGGGCGCAGCAGGCTGCTACGCGTCGGGGATGAGGGGGAAAAGTGGCCATGGGGGGGGCTGCCCGGCCCGCTGCCCTGGGGGTTGGCGTGTTATCCCCGCCAGCTGCTCCGTTAGGTGGTGACTGCTGGCTCCAACTCTGATCCACACGATATTTTCTGATGGGTCGATATATTTGTTGACGACTTCCCCACAAAAAGTCCACAGATAACTTCTACATTGATGCAAGTTAGCCATTTTTATTCCGATGAAATTCCTAAGACATCATAAACTACTTCTGAAATTAGCCTATTAGTACTGCAGATAGGTGAAATATTTGGAAGAATTGTGGGTTTGGTGAAACAAGCATGAAATTTGACAGACAATTAAAAAAGGTGCTTGGAAAGATATTTGGCTATAGGGCCATTCCAGATTCATTCCATGAGCGGCCATGCCTGCCATTTTACAAAATGGCTGCCAAAATATCTTCTCGAATGTTGTATCCGCCATAGCAATGGTGCTCTGTGCACTCTTTTATGTTTTTCCTCTACTTTTATTTTCTCTCTCTAGTTTTTTCTACTCTAGTGGCATATGTAATTGTTTTGGGTACAATAGATGTGGTATTAGTCACAAGATAATTAGAATAAAATACATTTTTAATATTATTTGGAGCCAGAAGGCTCACATGATGGCTTGTGAATTATGGCCTTGGATTCAGGAATGCAGGTTTTTGTTAGACTGTGATGTTCATTTAATATAGACTCCAGCTAATTTAATCACTTTCACATATTTTGACCATATTCTTCTGCTTTCAGGTGTGACAATGGCCAAAGTTTACAAGGTGGTGGATCCCCTACAGCCCGGGACATCAACACAGGGTCTAGAAACTGACTGGAGCAAGTGCGTTCTTTGTCAGGAAGACACGTCAGAGGTGCTTCACTGTCCAGCCGAGTCTACACGTGCCACACAGGGAGCAGGGTACAAGACAATTGCTGAGCTTCTTGTAGGTTTTGACAGGATTGGCTGTTTGCCCACATCAATCAATCTTTCAAGGCTTGATGATGGGAATGGCATTGAAGAAACACTACAGCTGCACAAGGTCAAGTGGCACGACTCATGTAGGCTCCTCTACAACAGAACAAAACTACAGCGTGCAGAGAAGCGTAAGAAACCCCCAGAAGATGCTGCTGATGACTCTGCTGATAGCTCAAAGAAGTTCACCCGCAAGAGTGCTGGTAAGAAAAGTGCTTCCGCCGAAACATGCTTCTTCTGTGACAAACCTGCACCAGATGGGGAGTCTTTGACTCGAAAAGCATCAACATTTGGGCTTGATATCAATGTCAGGAAGGCTGCAATGAAATTGCAGGACAAATCCCTACTGGCCAAACTGAGTGGAGGAGACTTGATTGCACAAGAAGCCCGGTATCATCTGCCATGCTTGCTCTCTTTGTACAACAGAGCTTGAGAAACAAAAACATATGAAGAGTCTGGTGTGGACAAAATAAATCATGGCCTTGCATTTGCTGAGCTGGTATCTTATATTGAAGATACTCGCATGGACAGTCTAGTTGCACCCATCTTCAAACTCAGCGACCTGGTCGATCTGTACACAACAAGGCTAGAACAGCTTGGAACTGAGGTTGCAGGACGCGTCCACTCCACTGACCTCAAAAAGAGAGTACTGGCCTACTTTTCAGACATGGAAGCTCACAAGCAAGGCCGAGATGTAGTCCTCATTTCACACGAAGATGTTGGACAAGCACTGAGGAAAGCATGTGAGCATGATGCTGATGGTGATGTTGTTCATCTTGCCAGGGCTGCGAACATAGTGAGGAGAGACATGTTCAAGATGAAAAAACAGTTTGGTGGTTCCTTTGAACCCAACAGCCAGGAAGATTCTGTTCCAGTGTCTCTGTTAGCGTTAGTTGCTATGGTGTTGAATGGGCCAAACATCAAGGCACAGTCAAGCTCTTCAACAATGCCCCAGCCAGTGCTCACGATTTCCCAGCTACTGATGACCAACTGCATGGTACGACGTCGGGAGAATCAGCAGGCCCCATGTACAACAAGGCACAACCAAGGAAGGGAAACACCTCTGCCCATCTACTTGGGTGTGATGGTCCACACGAAGACTCGCAAGCGTGAACTGGTGGACCGTTTGTATGATCTGGGAGTATTTCCTATGCCCGGGTGCTGGCCATCTCAACTGAGCTTGGCGACAAGATCTGCCATTACTACAAGATGGAGAAAGCAGTTTGTCCTCCTGAGCTGAAAGGTGTGGACTTCACGACTGCTGCAGTTGATAACATTGACCACAACCCCAGCTCAACCAGTGCGCACGACTCATTCCATGGAACTGGAATATCGCTGTTCCAACACCCAGACAACGACTTCAGTGGAGCTTCCCGGGCTGTTGCCCACACCCATCGTGATGCTGCTGGTGCCAAGAAGATGTCAGCATCTCTCCCCGAGACCTACACCAATGTACCTCCTGTTGCTCTTTCAAGGCAACACCCACCGGTGCCAAAGCAAGAAGGTCCAAACCGAGCAGACTGTCACTGCTCTGAGTGACGCTGCTCACAGAGAACAGTTCATTACTGTTTGGACACAATTTCCATCCTATTGACTTGCAATTAGACTATAATAAGCTACTGTGTGTACCTCTGCTACCTACAAAAACAGAAGAAATAATTATGGGTTGTTTGACGCACTTGACGAAGTGGTCCTGATTTCAAAATCGTAACATGACGTAAAAATGATAATTCTTATTTTTTAGCTCAAACTAGTAATTATTTGCCATTTCAACTGTTATGTGGACAGTAAAATTACTGATGTATGATTTATAATACAAAGGAAAAACATTCCCACCCCTAGAATTGATTTAACCTACAATATCAAAGAATTTCAAATAAGCGATGGCGGCCATCTTGAAAATGGCCGCCATTTTTGTCACAGGTCGAATCTGAGATGGCCCTAATAGTACAGGAGCATTAGTAAAAATTTAACGAAAACCTAGAAAAAAATAGTAGAAAGCTGATTTTTTTCAGGGGAGCTCCAGAAAACCATAAGCATGTCCACTGTGCAAAGTTCTGCAAATTCAACCTGGTGGCATTTTCAGAATTGAAGATGGCTGCTATAACAATTTGCGATAAATGGTTAAAATACCAAAATCGGCATAAATGGCAACTTATTACAGTGGACCCATGCCATGTTCATTTTGAGTTAAAATAATTAGCATAAAGTGTAATTATTAGTATATTATAATAATAGTGAGTGACAATTAGCATAAATTATAATGAATAATATATTATAATAATAATAATAATTATAATAATAATTTTCTCGTTTTTCAGGTGCTGTCATGATGGCCGAGTTTTGCAGTATTCCCACATGCGGTAAGCAGATCACATCAGATCGTGCAGAGGTCCATGATAAGGGCCTTGAGGGACTCCTACGAGCCAGCATTGAAAGAGAAGATGGTTTGCAGTCTGTATTTGAGAGGAAGAGGTCACAATTGCCAGTCCCAGTCCATGGTAAATGTCGTCGCGAATACATTCGACCATGCAGTATTACTTCTTACAAAAGGAAAAGGGGAAGAAGAGCCATTGGACTCTGATTGGGGCACATCATTTTCAAAATTACGTTCAAGAACTCGAGTTTTCAATATAAAAGAAGATTGCCTCTATTGTGCAAAGACTGTAATAGACTACAATGTAGAAACAAAGATACCCCGCAACCGTCGGGTACGGGCACATGATGCTATGACAAAAGCCACCCTTCAAAGCATAATTGAGAAAGGTGGCGATCGCCATGATGAGTGGGGAGATGCTGAAGGCTGATTGCATCAAGTGCCATGATTACATCAACTGCCATAGATGGTGCCCCAACTCAAAATTCGCCTGTCGTTGTCGTGGGAACTGATACTGACTTGCTGGTGATGATGGTCGCACAAGCCACCCCAAACATGAATCTTCATATGCTCTGTGGACGGAACCCTTTGCATGTGTACTGTATACGTGAAATCCAGGAAGCTTGTTCTAGCATCAAACAACACCTGATGTTTGTACATGCAATCACTGGATGTGATACTGTGTCTTCCATATACAATCAAGGGAAAAAAAGGGCCCTTCAGCTGTTCGATAGTGATGACAATTGGGACTGTTTGAGTGTTTTCTCTCAGTCTGACAGCAGTCAAGATGAGACAGCACGCATAGGAGAGTTGTTTCTACTAAAGCTGTATGGAGCTGTCCGGTCAAATTCACTGGACAAGCATCGCTATGTTATGTACTTCCGATCTACACGTAGAGCGTCCTTATCCTCATCTGGTTTCAAGTTGGAATCCCTCCCTCCAACTTCAGCAGCTGCCAAGTTCCATAGCTATAGAACATACCATGCTGTTCAGCAATGGCAGGGAAATGAGCTACCACCAAATGAGTGGGGGTGGGAGTACAGAGAGGGGATACTTGTTCCAATCTATACCGATAGGCCTGTTGCTCCCGAGAAGGTACTGAAAATGGTATCTTGCGGCTGCAAGGTAGGGTGTGGAAAGTCATGTCGTTGTTACAAGGCACGGATGGAGTGTACCATAATGTGCACTGGTTGCAGTGGGTACAATTGTAAAAATTCGCATGTTCTTGATGTGCAAGGCGAAGGGGATACCACTGATTAGACATTCCTTCAACATATGGTTGGGTTATTTGTGGTTTCTAATTGGTGTTTTGTACAATATAACATAGTTTGGCTATTATAAATGTAACGTACATAACATAGTTGTGGTATTATTAAAATAAAAAAAAATTTAAAAAATATTTTTCTTCACCTTATTGAATTTATGCTAATTATGTCAACTCAAAATATTTTTTATTGCTCCATTGTATTCAGCACACTCTAAAACATAGATGTACACACAAAAATCTTATTACTACGAACTCGGATGGATGATCATAGTACTTTTCCTTTTATCGTTAATTGTGATGGCGGCCATTTTGAATTATGAAAATGCCACGAGGTTGAATTTGCAGAACTTTGCATAAGGGCGATATATACAATATTTTGGAGCTCTCCTGAAAAAATCAGCTTTCTACTATTTATTTCCACCTTTTAGCTAATGCTCCTGTACTATAAATCTAAAAATCACCACTGAGGCATAATCTACCTGCGGACCAAATTCCATGCTTGTTTCATCAAACCCACAATACTTTCACCTATCTGCAGTACTATATTGTAGAGATAATAGCAATATGTCTGGTAAGGAACTAGGCTGCTGGACAAATTAAAGTTGTGTAGTAACGATAATATAATACTGCCCTCACACAGTTTGGACACAGTCGTAGTATATACATTCCTAGGAAGTTACTGGGATTATCATAAAAACCTGCTCAGCTAAGCAGGAATCCGAGGAAACATTTATAAAAAGCTACTGTGAAGAGTCAAGTCCTAAACAGGATCTGGGCACGGCCGCTACTTTCATTACACTTAAGGCCGGTTCACACTGGCCAAATACCTGCATATTTATGCCTCGGGGAACCGGTGCTTAACGGCCGTGTGCCGCTATTACGTTCACACACGCAATTCGTTCCGGGGAACAAATAGCCAGGTTTTTTGTTCCCGCGTCCCCGCCATCAACACAGTTTACAGTGTACATTCAACCATGAACCGTCGCATCCGTAGTAGATGTACTCTCCTTGCTGCTGCACTGGCCTTAGCGGTGGCTGCTGAGGAGCCATCACACGTCTAGACTCGTCCTTGGATAGGCAGAAGGCGAGAAGAGTGTTTACCACCGATTAGTGAGGGAGCTGAGTCTAGAAGACCCGCAAACCTTGAATGAATGGATTCGACTGGACAAGGCTCAATACCAATACCTGCTACGGCTTGTGACCCCCATCATCGAGAAACAAGACACACGCATGCGAGCTGCTGTGACAGGATATGTCAATCATCAAAATCAATCAAAATGGCATCATAGAAGATGCAGAATATGACACTTTGGACAGTCAAGCATTGGTGATAATGGCAGTTGCTGTAAATGTATCCTGGAAGTTACCTTTAGAAGTGGCGGCTCGTGGCATGGGGCTGCAGAGCTGCAGCACCCCCAGACCCTCACTGCCAAGTGTTTGATTCCTTTAGAGACAGCAAATGATAACACTACTAACAAATATATCATAATAAAAAGTTATTATATGATATTTACTTATTTTCAATAAGTTACTAAGGGAATTATTGTTAAAATCAGACCAATCTTTAAGTTATTTTCATATTTGCTGTTCGATTCATGTCTTATTAATTAGAGAGAACTGCAACTCCGAAATGCCAGGGGTCGCTGGCAGTTTTAACTCACAATTTGGTGAAAAGTTGGTCAACTTGAAAGAAAAATATGGGCTTATTCTACTGCACTTAAAACACAAAAGTATAATATTAAGAACGATTTTCTTCTATATGTATATTGTATAGAAGCCTGATTCTGTAAAACATTGTATATAACCAAATAACCAAGTAGGTTATAGTTGAGGAGGCGAGGTAAATGCTACTCTATGATATTATATAGTCAATAACGTATGTTTAGAAGTTATCTATACCTAGGCAGTCATATGTTTCTGTTATTATTGTGTATCAATCAGATAGAAAGCCTGGAAGTGCAATGAGTCGACGCGTGAAGTGGCAATGTTTTGATTCAATCTCCCCGCCACAATCTCCCCGCCCACCACTCCCCGCCGCGGCGTGTCGCCTCCACAATTATAACCTACATTGTCGCAGCAACAAGCCGATTTCGGCATTCTTTATTCTTCGTTTTTCCAAGGCATTGCTTATTGTATTTTGACAAGCGTTTGCCAGACGCAGCAGTACTGTCTTAGAAAACAGTGTGAACATCGCCCAAATTTTACATGCCACAATATACATGTAAAAAATATATTAAGCTCTGTTACTCGAGGCGAGTAATTTGCATTAAATTGCTATCTTAGAACGTTCAATCGTAATGCATGTCATGCATACACTTACTAGAACAACAGAAGAACGTTCTTTTTTAGTATTCAGATGCGGTGCATCAATATTCATTGCGAAATTGATTTATGAAAAATATTAGTCGCGGAGGGAAAACACAGTAGACCAACCTTTGAGTTAAAACTGCCAGCGACCACTGGCATTTCTCGAGTTTCAGTTCTCTCTAATTGGCGCCGTTGCCGCAGCGTAGAGCTGCAGTCTGGCCAGCTAGGGCCAGCTGCTCAGTCCTCTCGTGTTTACATTCCGGGTGGACGCTGGACGGTGTAGTTAAATCGTGAACTTATTTCTTTAATTACACTATGACGAGGGAAAATCAAGTAAAGTATTTGCAAAACATGAACTTTTTTCAGCTCACATTAGATGAAGACTGAAATCAAAGCAAGAGGAAGACCTACACCAGTGTTATCCATTCAACAGAACAGTGTAAGCAGGAGCAAAGAATATATACGCCAGTATAGTCAAATTTGTGTATCCTACTGTTGTGTGAAGCTTGCAGCCCCTCTATTTTATTTTATCACGAGCCGCCACTGACCTTTAGGATATTTCCTAATGAATGGTTTATCTGGCAAGGAAAGAGCAAATATAGTTAAGGAGACACTTCACCGACTTCATGGTGTGGGAGTCCAGGTTATATCAGTGACCTGTGATGGTCCCTCATGTAATTTTGCAATGATAAAATAATTAGGGACAGTTTTAACTTTATCATTTACAAACACATAATTTCCACACCCATCTGACCCTAACCAGAATGTTGGTATTATTCTGATGTGTGTTAAATGGTAGAGGAAACTTAAACTGGTTTAGGGATACTTTGTATTGTAAAAACTGGTAAGGAATACTTTGGAAACACTGCAGATGAGAGACAAGAAGGAAGAAAAATTCATGGCATTATATTGAAAAATGTCATAAGCTTAAAAAATCAGAAGGCTTACATTTGGCAAAGAAAATAAGAAGTGCACATCTTCAGTGGCAGATATATGAAGTGATAGTAAACTAAGCTGCACAATTGCTTAATTCAAATGTTGCTGATTCCGTTGAATACTACAACAATGATCTTCATTTGTAAGACTTTAAAGATTCTGAAGGAACTGTAGAATTTCTGAGAATTTTTGACAAATTATTTGATGCTTTAAATTCTAGAAACCCTTTTGGGAAAGGTTTCAAGGCTTCTATGAAGGTATCTAAATCAGACAGATGGCTGTCAAATTACAAAGAAGCTGAATATTATATATTAGGATAGTGATAGTAAACTAAGCTGCACAATTGCTTAATTCAAATGTTGCTGATTCCGTTGAATACTACAACAATGATCTTCATTTGTAAGACTTTAAAGATTCTGAAGGAACTGTAGAATTTCTGAGAATTTTTGACAAATTATTTGATGCTTTAAATTCTAGAAACCCTTTTGGGAAAGGTTTCAAGGCTTCTATGAAGGTATCTAAATCAGACAGATGGCTGTCAAATTACAAAGAAGCTGAATATTATATATTAGGGCTGAAAGATGACCATTGTGTCCAATGCATAAACGTCCCAAGAAAAATATTCGATTTCTTGGCTTTTTATTGAATATAAATTCGGTAAAGAACATCTTTCAAAACTATATTGCCAGCCAAGAAGCACCCTTGAAATATATTTTATCATACAAATTAAGTCAAAACCATTTGGAGCTTTTCTTTTCTGCAGCTCGGGCAAAGTGTGGGTGGCTTTAATAACAATCCCACGGCAGTACAGTTCAAGGCAGCATACAAACAACTGTTGATGAGACACCACATCGAGAACATAAGAAACTGCATCCCATTAGAATAATGATGATACCCATATCCCGAATGTCATAAATGCAGAGGGAAGTTAGTGCTTTTAGTGTCATGTTTTAGTGACGCTGAACATTTCGATATCATTGATAATAAACAAGTAGAAAATGAGCATGACTATGTAAAAGTGCACAATATTTTGGTTCTTTCTAAGTATAAAGAAGCTGTAATTTCTTACATTGCTGGATATGTTGCCACCATGGCCAGGAAGAAAACTCACTGCAGTGTTGATCACGAGGCATTATTATCTGCTGATAAAATACGTAAAAACTTTGAGTTCTTTTATAGGAAAGAAAGACTCGGAGGACTCCATCACCTAAGCGAAATTGTCGTGAAAATTTGTGAAGAAACTGAGAAGTGATTCGAAATTATTCTCAAGACTAAAAAATATTTCTCTAAATATCAGCCCATGCCTCTTGTCATATCCAAGGGCTCTCTTGATGTTTAAGTCCAAGAACGGTAATAAAGGAGATTATCATGACTCCATCAACCACGAAACATTCAAAGAGTGGTTTTGTAAACAGCTGCTCCCAAATATTCCACCATAATCATTGACAGTAATGGACAATGCTCCTTACCCCACTTCAAATTGATAAACAAGGCACCAACAAGTCAGACCCGCAAAGCAGATATCATAAAGTGGTTGCAAGAAAATGGCATTGCTCATGAGTCATGACCCAATGCACACAAGATGGGAACTGGTGGAAGATGTGAAAATACACAAAAAATGTGTACGGTACAAGATGGACGAAGTCGCTGCTGCAGCAGCACACCAGATATTGAGACTTCCATCATATTGCAGCGAGTTTAACCCCATTGAACTTATATGGGCTCAAATAAAGAAAACCCTATTCTAATAATACCCAATCTCTACAAAGAGTTGAAAAACTCATTACAAAACTGGCTATCCGGTAACTAAGTGCAACTGGCAGAAATGCATTGATCATGTACGCAAGATTGAAGAAGATTACCGTAAGAAGGACATAGCTTTTGAACTTATGTACGAGTAATTTACAAGTGATTTATCATTCAAGATCAGCAGTGAGGAATAAATAAACTGAAGACCAAATTGTAGACCAACACCCTTTATGAGACTATCAACAATGACGGAATGAAGGAATGGCCTTTACTTTAAAAAAAAAAAAAAAAAATGAATTGAGGTGTAAACAAGGTCCGCCTCCTCGTAGTGCACCCTGAACACGTTTTAATCATTAATAACGGATAAAGGGACCTTAAAATATCAATGAGCCTGATAACTGGGTGTGAACACACCGTCTGGCCTCCGTCTGGAGGGTGGGTGCTCTGGCCTAGGGTCTCTGTAATAAGAGGGTACCGCCACTCATAGGCCCTATATTAAACGCTACTGGGCGCCATCTTGCTACCAGGGCCTCTTCGTTCACCCAAGACCCGGGGAGGTTCTCAAGGCATGACCCCGCAGTATATCATGTTATACATGTATAAAGGATATACTGTTATCTTCGGAAATGTGTGTTCTATAAGATTATCACATAAAACACAGTAAAACACATTAAATAAAGGTCATTATGAGACTGAAGAAATATGATAAACTTAACATTCACTTAAAACTCGTCGTCATATAAAACTTTGTGGGACAGCTTATAAGTTGGAAGTTATCAATAGAAGCATAATTTTATTAGCTTTCCATTGCTATATTTCGTTTTCTGATACGTACAGTAGAACCATGCATAAATTAGCGTTGACTAAATAAATCGCCGCGAAGCTTCTCTCTCTCTCCGTGAGAGAGAGAGAGAGAGAGAGAGAGAGAGAGAGAGAGAGAGAGAGAGAGAGAGAGAGAGAGAGAGAGAGAGAGAGAGAGAAAGAGAGAGAGAGAGAGAGAGAGAGAGAGAAAGAGAGATATGAGTGAGAGTGATATGAGAGAGTAACCAAAAAACTTTTTCTACACACACACACATATATATATATATATATATATATATATATATATATATATATATATATATATATATATAAATATAATATATATATAAATATAAATATATATATATATATATAATATATATATTATATATATATATATATATATATATATATATATATATATATATATACAGGGAGGTCCCGTTATACGAGCATTCGGTATACGAGAATCCGATGATACGAGATGTGTAAATTAGGGTCTATTTTCAATATACGAGATCGAAAATCCAATGATACGACATTCAAACTGGGGTGAGTAAAATTATCAAGTTCAAAATGCGCGCCCTACTACTCCCGGGCTGGACAAAGGGGGATTTGGTTGACCCCAATGAGGTCACCCCTAGCAAGCCGTGACCTGAAGGGTAATTAAGCATATGGCGCGGCCTGACATTTAGGGGTAATTAGCAGGTGTGCGGCCCCAACCTTGGGACCGCAGTCAGGTCACCCCTAGCAAGGCGTGACCAGCAGGGTAATTAAGCATATGGCGCGGCCTGACCTTTGGGGGTAATTAGCAGGTGTGCGGCCCCAACCTTGGGACCGCTACACTACCTTCTCTTGTATCACGCGGCGTCCCCTACATTACAACGTCTTTTTTGCTTGTTATGCATGTTTTATGTTTAATTAATGTGCAGTTATGTTATTTTGTGTGCTATTTTCTCTTTCAGAATGCTTTTTCTACAGAATAGGTAGTACAGTGTGGGTAATATAGACGCTGTGTGTTTGTTGTGTTTGCTATAGTTTATTTTAGCTTGAAAAAACATGACTTTTTTTTTTTTTTTTTTTTTAAATTGATGGGGTCCTGGAACCAAACCTATATTTTACCATTAGTTATGTTTCGTTATACGAGATTTCGCTTTACGAGTATGCCAGGTGGAACCTAACTGCTCGTATCTTCGGGACCTCCCTATATATATATTTATATATATATATATATATATATATATATATATATATATATATATATATATATATTATATATATATATATATATATATAAATAGATATATATAAATATAAATAAAAAAAATAAAAAAAATTAAAATATATATTATATATATATATATATATAATTATATAAGTAGAAAAAGTATTTTGGTACCTCTCTCACCTCTCTCTTTCACGGAGAAATATACTCTACTCTGGCCCAATATATTTAATTTGAGGTCTTAACTTATCAAAACCCATCGTCTATCTCATCCCGACACAATACCCCAACTAGTCAACTAACTAGGATACTTATCGGTGGATAGAGGGTTGAAATAGCTGTAGGCTTTTAATCAATACTGCCTGTCTTGTGATCCGAAGTGGCCAGCCGTGAGCGAGGCCGCCCGTGAAGGACAGAAGCGGAGGGCGGAAGCGGTGTGCTTTGAAATGGGCGTCAGGAGGTTTTCATAACCCAATTATCTTGACGCGGCGGATATAATCACGTGTCGTATTTAACACGTCCTTTGATTTAACACTTATATGTACAAAATGAACGTATGTACAAATCTCATTATAATCAGAGAAGGGATGTTAATCCCGTGAGGGCTGGACTGATACTTATATATACAAGCACGTATATTTAATAGGAGATGTTATTCTCTCGAGGGCTCGGAGTGTACTGACTCTCCGTAAGTGGGCGGCCGCCACCCTACCTAGCCACGTATGCAAATTTCAGTGGCTATAGAATCTAATGGGCGGCGGCCAATGGGGCTGCTACAACTAAGGTGGTAATTATTTAAGGTGCGAATGCTTAATATTACCGGGAATGTTCAATTATTCTATCCCAGCACTTATCACTTACTCAAATTACCTTAACTAATGCCCACCACCACTAAACTATATATACACATCCCTACGCACCCCCTATGATGAGCGGACAATACGTCCCTCACAAGGGGGGGGGGCGGAAGAAACCACCACTCTGCCAAATATTGAGAGGGTGGTTGGTGGATAATTTCCACAACTGGGAGCCGGCGAAAACTGAAGTTCCGCTTCATGTGACATCACCCCAGGCCACATAGCGCCGGAACATTTTAATAGAGGTGTCGGTACTTTGGTCTTTGACTATTTTGAAATTTATAGCCCTGATAGAGGTACAAGTGAATATGCAGACATATACTTGATCGGGGGGAGTTATAACCCAGTCTCCCTCACAATTTCTTTTAAAATAAAACCGATCTTATATAAGCTGTGAATACGGGTGATCTGGTCTGCAGTCATCTGTGGCTTAGACCCCTCTCACAATTTCTTTTGAACTAAAACCGATCTTATATAAGCTGTGAATACGGGTGATCTGGTCTGCAGTCAACTGTGGCTTAGCCCGCATATCCAAATGAGCGAAAACACTTTCCCGAAATGTTTTGGTGACGTTCTGGGAAATCGAGCCGGGAGTGACGATAAGAAGCAATATGTCCTGGTCACTGCCCACAGTGCCCATTAATGACTAATGATTTGAAAAACTGCCAGCAGGAAGTCAAGGCCGTGAGTGAGTTCCCAGGCATCTTTTTTGTTCAATCATTCCCCATAGGAAGTTCCCCACGTTCCCCAAGTTTATACCAGTCATTTCTATCAAAAGTACCATTGGACAATTTAGTCAAAAGATGTCTGAAATCTTTTTGATCGTCACCTTGTTGCCTCATGATTTCATCTAATACCAGTCTTTTTGAAAAGCTTGAAGAATGACTGTCCAGTTACCAATGGAATCATAGTTTGGGTTTTACAAGCTTAGAGGGGTGAGTCGAGTACTGGTGGAAGTTGAGCAAAGTCCCCCATAATAATCATTGAAATACCTCCAAAGGGTTCATTGTTGTTTTTGATTTCCTGCAATCTTTTGTTTATCATGTACAACCTATGCAGGCCCATCATTGACTTTTCATCAATTGCAAGCAACTTGGTGCCTTCAAATTTCATTTGTATCTCCTGAAGAACATCTCCATGACAATCTGATATATCCTTACCAAACCCGACATTTACTGGAAGCTTGAACAAAGAATGCAAGGTACTACCTCCAATCATGAATGCAGCTGTACCTGTAGCAGCAGCCTTTACCAGAAACTTTTTACCAGCTCTCTCTACAATGAATTTGGAGACACAGTTTTGCAAGAAGCTTTTACCACAGCCAGCCCTACCAGATATGTTTAAATGCAAAGGGGGAGTGCTAGAGTCAGACAGTTTCTTTTCTACCCAATCAATTACCATTTTGTAAATAACTTTCCGTTTGGAATTTAGCTTTAAAGGATCACAACCATCATAACTGTCACCCTCTGGCAATACTGCAGTTTTCTTTTGCTCCTCAATCCAACCTTGGGCATCCTTTAGATCAGAGTCAGTCATACCAAGAACCTGGGCATCATCAAATACTTCACTTTCATTTTCCCTCAAGAAACAGTCATCAGCATATTCAGGATGTTGCTCAACCTCTGACACATGATTTTCAACTGCCTAAACAACTGCATCATTACCAATATTTCTGCACTCCATCCACTCATCTAACTCTGTATTTTCTGGTTCCTCCTCCTCAACATGTAACTCATCAAGAGGAGTATGTTCTGGTGCTGATGGCACATTCTGTATGGGTATCTGACTCTGCTTAAACTCCCCTTGGATAATTTCTGGACACAATAGGTTTTTAACAAACTCTTTCAATTCGGCTTCACATGAGCCAAACTCCTTACCAACATTATCTAGAGTACAACCAGGCTTGTCCGTGAGCAGCAAGCACCTGCAGTAGTCCTCATATTTTGGGTCACCTTTGTGCACAATGTACCTATAAGTGGGTATGAAAGCAGGGAAAACATTTGCTTTTCTGACCTTCCATTTTTTGGTTAAATTACACATGAATTCTCTCAGACAAATATCTTTTGGATGCTTGTCCCACTTGAACCTAAGAGGATAATCCTGACAAAGTTTTAGAAAATTTGCATTGCTCTCTCAGGACCAGTATGCATCCTGCCAATTATCATCGTCACCAATATCTTCCGACTCATCGGCAACTGTTTTGTTTACCTTTTTGCTTCCTTTCAAGTTCGCATAACGTGGTTGTCTACTGTATTTGACATAGGGCAATCCCTGAATAATCAACAAACACTCATTTACCGATATGTCTCTTTGGCCTATGTTGGCATTCAAAATTTTCGTGGCTACCTTCCGAAGTGGTGTATCATCATTGATTTTTTAAGACACTTTTTGCTATGCTAGAGAAGAAGTCTGACTGGGTCTCTGGTTTCATTGTGTATTTCAGCAAATACTTGAGAAGTTGATCATATGAAGAAATAGTCTTTTGATCAGTGTTGGCCATCCAAGCTAATAGCAATTCACATATATGACCAACAATTGCAGGGTTGTTTCTTGCCAATACCAATTTGTCTTTAACATAGGAACAACCTTCAAAAACAGCAGAGTTTAGTTCATCCTGGGGCTTTCTTTTCACAGAATCTAACCAACCATTTTGATCGCAACAAGGTTCATAGCCATGATACTCCATAGGATGCTTGAACCGACAAACTAAGACTTTGACCTTGTGGGAATTACCAGGCTTAGACAAAGGGTGTTCAGGATCAGGAACTATTTTGTACCTTTTATGATTTTGACAGTAACCCAATTTACATTTGTGTAACATTACACGATTAACCAACATTTCATATTGCTTGAGAAGCTCCTCATTGTTAATGGCCACATCTTTAAATTCTTTTCTAAGTACATTGTCAGAGGGTTGGTACACATTTTGTCCCAATGGTGCAGGCCAGTTTTTGGGGTCCAAGTTTGGGTGAATCACACTTATACCAGCAGATGGCGAGTTTGAATTTTATCATTTTCTTTCTAGCTGCCAAGATTTCTCTTTTTTCTTCTTTTTCTACCACAACCTTAGGTTCATCTTTGTCAGAAACAATGGGCACAAGCATTTCAGCCAAATCCACATCTTTAACTATTGGACCATTTTTAACAGATATTACCATGTGGCAGTGGATAGCACCTCTACTTTGAAACTCATTTCTCATTATGTAGTCTTCACCACCGAGTTCAGGTTTTAAGACATATTCCCATAGCAAATCTACCCTCTTTTGGAAGAATTCATTCAATGTCAACGTTTTCCCGAACAGCCTTTTGCCTGAGTAAGTAATCTGTCCTTTCATCAATGTAATTAACCAGATCCTGGCCTTCAGGTATGTCACCCAAACTTTCCACCACAGTTTTGTTCAAATACTCCTCTGAGCCAGGTAGTAACCTATGCAAATCATACCTGTGAAAATCTGCTGAACATTTTTTCACGTTTTGAAATTATTCTGAGATGTCGTAGGAAACAATAGCTTTTTGAGATATGCTGTGAAAAGAATTGTTGACTACCCTTGATACCACTAGAAAAACCGTACAAACATTTTAGAATGGCATGGTCACCTTGGTCTAACTTTTCCCTCAGTTCCTTAACACTTAAATGACCCATGTGTCTCTGTGCCTAAAGGTTACCTAGAGTTAGTGTTTGCCTTCTTTGGTACATATTTGTTACAACTAGTGGAAATATTGGATCATTTGCAAACCTTCTGTCGTACCTCATGAGATGTTTAGCTCAGTCCATGAAGGTAGGTTGATTGCCCAACCTTGGCTTAGTATAATCACCTTTACCATCAGGGAAGAGATGATGAAAAGCCTTGGAGAAGAAACCTGGCATGAACTCACTTGCAGGCTCAGAGCTCTGCAAAGTTCAAGGGCTGGATTTCAGAAGACTCATCGGAACCACCAACCTGAATGGAAAACAACAGCCTTCCTGATATGTTCATTAACAATACCCTTGCTCAAACCTTCTCCAACGGTGGAATTGGGCCTTGGAATGTCACCATCATCATCCTCTTGTTGAATAGCAACAGCAGCACACAATCTATCTCCGTCTTCATCAAAGGCAACAGGGTTGGTTTCAGACACCTCAAGCAAATTTTCATCATCAATTATCCTTCTAATTCCCTCAACATTGCCACCACTTTCTGGATACTCATTTAGTACCTCATAGTTAATAATGATATGCCTATACTCTGGATTGTTTTGAACCAACCATTTTAGAGCATCAATGATATACTGCCTGTTTGCTTTAAACTGCTTTTTGTGATTGTCGTCAGACCTTTCAATAACAATTTTGGGGAGCAAAGAAACTGCCCTAGGCAAGGAAGTTATTTGTTCAAGTAAGTGGTCAACCTATTGTTCAAAAGCTATACAGTGTCCAGAAGCTCCATGAGACCTATTTTTACGCTTGAAGAAATGTATGTATGGAATTATCTATAATAATATAAGCGAAAGTGTGTGTGTGTGTGTGTGTGTGTGTCTGTGTGTCCGCGCTAAGTTCCGCCCCCCGTGGCACAATCCCATCATATGATACAGTTTTGGAACCAGCTCGACCAGGGGCACATTATAAGCCCACTTATGAGATGATCCGATCACTTTTCTTCTTCTTTTTTTTAGCAGCCTATTAGCGAGAATTGTGAAAAAAAATGTGGGTTGCGAGAATTGAGGAAACCTTGATGTAGGGTGATGGGTAATGGGTGAGTGAATGGGTGGGGTGATGGGTAATGGGTGTGGGGTGATGGGTGAGTGAATGGGTGAGGGAATAGGTGGGGGGTGATGGGTAATGGGTGAGTGAATGGGTGTGTGGTGATGGGTAATGGGTGAGTGAATGGGTGTGTGGTGATGGGTAATGGGTGAGTGAATGGGTGGGGGGTGATGGGTAAGGCGTTATTACATACATTTCTACATCCATGATTTCAGGAAAGTTAGAAGGGCCTGGCTATCTGGAGAGTCTGTGTTTCTTCGGCCCACCAAACACAGGTGGTGGGTCGAAGGCCCACCAATAGCCCTCCGCAGGAGCTAGCCAAAAAGTCCGCCCGGAGGGCGGCTTTGCGGCTAGTCCAACATATAGCGGAAAGTTCAACCTGATTTAATATTATTATGCACTGCGGTACTTCACCTGGAATCATGTCATTTACAACAGAAAACCTAGGTACATCACTTTCTCTATACTTCAACTGATTACACCTTTGACACAAACCAGTCTTTGGACCTATTTTCTGATCAAACCAAGAATCCTTGCAATGTCCACACTCGTTCTTTGTTCCATTCACCTAATTTTGCATGCATCTTTTTACCACTTTCTAAAATAGAATTTTCTTTGAATAGACCCTCAGTATACATATTGTCTACCAATCTTTGGTTATGTTCAGACCTTAAACTTTCTAAGGTGTTCAAGTTGCTAGCCATGTCTGCTTGTTCACATAAAATGTCCCCTTCTTCATCAAATACTTCAGTTTCAGTCTGAATGCTCATTACAGTATCATCATTACCATCATACCTTTCAATAGTTGACACTGGATTAGAGAAGCTTATGTCAGAGGTTATTGTACCGTGATCAGAATCTTTGTTACCAGAAGTTAATCTTTTATTCGAGGTCCTATCTGAATTCAGTCGATTCTTACTTGAATTTCTTTTGTCAGTGTTACCAGTGGTAATATTCACAATTTACTTTGTAGCTGGCCCAGAGTCAGTACCTTCGTCCTGAGGACTCAAAACCTGAAACCTGTTGTGAGTAGCAATATCAGAAGTGTCATTTGCACATGAGGTCAAGTCATTGACAGTTTGTAAGCTTTTTTTCGATGTCCTACCAAAGTTTGACCTTTTCCTTTTTTAAACTGGTTGCCAGTTTGTACCAGAGGTTTCATTTTCGATTCCTAAGCTGTTGTTCGAGGTCCTATATAAGTGAGTATGAGTAGGAATATCAGTAGTGTCATTTGTACATGAGGTCAAATCATTGCCAGTTTGTAAGCTTTTTTTCGATGTCCTACCAAAGTTTGACCTTTTCCTTTTTTAAACTGGTTGCCAGTTTGTACCAGAGGTTTCATTTTCGATTCCTAAGCTGTTGTTCGAGGTCCTATCTAAGTTCATTCTTTTTCTTGCCAGAATGCGTTGTCCAGTGTTACACAAGGTTTCAAAACCAGTACCACTTGCAGAGAATTCATTTTCCTTGGAACCAGCACCCACACCATCTTGATGGAGTACATTGTTACTAACATTAATTTTCTCGTAAAGAAAGACATATCCATACTTTGGGCAATCTGAATGTTCAACTCGCCTTTCATCATTACACTCTATCCAAATATTACCTATATTACCTTGTAACAAATGTGAAACATAGTGCCCGCTTTCCAATGTTTCACCCCTATGTTCAACAACTCCTTTCAATTGATAACTGTTTCCTCCAATACACATTGCTAGAGCAGGATCAAGATGGCTGAAGACCTTGTTTAAAAAATTGTCAAACCTGCCAAGCGACAAAGCCAAAAGTTTGGAGAGGTTGTCTAAAGTTTCAACTATTGTATGCTCAGTCTCTGTTCTGCAGTTCTCACTCCTTTTGGTAACAACACCTTCCCGATTTTGCTTAACATTTTATAAAAAAGATGAGTCGTAGATTACATCCAAAAGCATGGTTTCAGGCTGTAAGTGTTGCCCAGAGACACTTGGACACTTCTTACAGGAAAAGACCCTGGTAATATGAAACCCGAACAGTTCTTTGATCTTGGACTCCAAATCAATCAGTGCACCCAAATATTCTCGAGCATCTTGCTGTCCGTTACTGGCAAAGATACCATTGGATCTGCCCACAAGCTCCCGAATTTTGTCTGCATTTGAAATGAAATCTGTGCTTTTTGAAATGGCAGCCATTAATCCCAATATGTAAACTTCATAGGATCGCTTGCTTTGTAAATTTATTTTATGCTATCGCAGTGGAGCAGCGTGTTTAAAACGGCATTAGAATAGCAAAGATTTTCTCCAGACGGATTTTTTAGCCGATGACCAGTAATTTGCACGTTGTCAGCTTCTAATCGAGACAATGGTCCCTGTGGATGATTCCTAAGGTAAAATGTAATAAGTGCCGACTACATCCCCGAGTATTTTTTTGGAATGCTTTCATTGTTTTGGGCCAGAAGTTTGCCACATCCGCACCACAATCCTCTTAATTTCGTCTCGAATTGGCATAATTGACAATACACCCTTGTCACAATACACTCCCATGTATACACGAGGCACTCATACCCACCCCTGTGCCCCCGTAACACTATTAACGTCCCTATTTTGCGTGATATTACCTTAAATATAGACCTATAAATAAGGCCTAAACAACACTATCGAGCCGCTGCTGCCATGGCCTGCCACTCACACAGTTGCCAGATCACCCTCATAAAATATCCTTTTTTGGTAATTAAAACTCCCCTTTCTGACTCATATTTCCCGTCACACACACGCACACGCACATATAAATATTTAACATGAACTCAATGGTTTCTTTTTTCCCCATTTATGCCTTCTTCTTTCCCTTTCGAAGCCAAAACAATTTCGTCAAATCTGTAATTTTTGACTTGGCAACACTTTTATGGCCTGCACAGCCCAAAATGAGCAGTTTTACGCGTATAATCTGTAAATAAAAATACATAATACATACATCAACTCTTATGTTTCTCAGATAGTTAATAGTTCCTGCATAAATGAGTTAAGAGACGAAATATAACCTTTGGTGCCAAATTTCTTCCTTTACGCCTGTATCCTCTTTGCCCACATTCGTGGAACATTTTACAAGCCTACCAAAGAATGATTTCGGCTGAAATAGGTGTCCAAGATCGCTTCGCTCGCTTGGACAAAAAAATGGTGTGGTGATGGCGGTGGTTGGTGTGGTGATGGTGGTGGTTGTGGTGATGGTGGTGGTGTGGTGGTGGTGGTGATGATGGCTGAACGGCGACGCTCAGACACTGTTGTTGTGAAGGCTACGAACACATTTTATTTCCACTGCACTCATGCACTACTTTCGCCACTGCACTAATGTCGCCAGGCACAATATATTACGAATTTTAGCATAAATGCTAAAAGCTCGCTTCGCTCGCTTGGACAATGAGTTAAGAGACGAAATATAACTTTCTGTGCCAAATTTCTTCCTTTGCGCCTGTATCTTTCTTGCCCACATTCGTGGATACTTTTACAAGCCTATATGACACCTGATTTCGGCTGAAATAGGTGTCCAAGCTCGCTTGGACAAAAAAAATAAAAATAATTGGGGTGTAAACAAGGTCCGCCTCCCCGTGGTGCACCCTGGACACGTTTTTAATCATTAATAACGGATAAAGGGACCTTAATATATCAATGAGTCTGATAACTGGGTGTGAACACACCGTCTGGTGTCGTCTTTCGCTGGAGTGACAGCAGGTAATTGGCTACCAAAAATTGCTCGGCCGTTATACTCGCGGTCACAGAGGGTGGGTGCTCTGGCCCACACATGTTGTGCTCACACGGTATTATCAAACTATCAGATAATATGTAGGAAAACTGAACCTACCATCCATTTTACGAGACATTACTCCATATCATGAATATAAATTAAGTACAGTAAGCTATACCTAGAATAAGATAATGGGAGCAAAATAAAATGGTGCATAAACATTATCTCTCACTTTTGTTTTCTTCTACTCGTATTATTCCTGTAATTTAGCTTGTATTGAATTTCAGATTCTGATGGTGCATGACACGTACCAATGCAAAAATAAGTAGGTGGTAAAAAATGACGTTAATGTAAAACTTGTTCGTCTAAAGCAGGGGTCTGCAACCTTTTCAGTGCGAGGGCCAGAGAAAGTTTCTAGGAATAGCCTGCGGGCCGGAGTGCTATAGAGAACCTAAAAGTGACAGTGTACACATTTTTTTATAGAAAAGCAGGCAAACCAGTGACTAGATTACAAGAAATTTATTGAAATACATGCAAATCAGTGACTGCAGAAAACTGTTTGTGACAATATACAAAAATTTTGTAGAAAAGCAGGCAAACCAGTGACTAGATTACTAGAAATTTATTGAAAAACATGCAAATCAGTGACTGTAGAAAACAGTTTTATCAAGAGACATGCAAATTAGTGGGATGGTTGGTGCTGTTTGCCATGGAGAAGTGATTTAATGTCTGGATCGATTGATGAGGTAGACAAGAGCAGAATGTCATTGAGGTGGCGGTCACTTAGCTGGGAGCGAATGCGAGACTTTGTATATTTCATGTTTGAAAAGAGTTGTTCACAACAGTAAGTGCTGCCAAACATGGCAACGATGCGTTTTACATGCTCAATGTAATTTAGAAATTTGTTAGAAGGGAGGACGAGGTCACGGAAGGACAGTGGAGAAGCGTACGGTACTTTGCCTTCAGTTCGTCATTACACTGAAGCTCCACCAACTCCATCTGCAGGGGGGCAGAGGCTTCGTCCACATGGACGTCAAAGGGGGAGGTGAACAGCTTGAAGCCCGGAGCCAGTGGCCTGACACCTGTGAAACGGAAGGCAAATTCCTCCCGCAAAGAGGTGACAACACCAACACAAGTGTTTAGGTCCACGTCATCAGGTGCACAAGCCGCAATACGAGGAAAATGCATAAACTGACCAGCAGCCAGTTGAGCCTCCCACAAGCGCAGCTTTACCTCGAAGGCGGTGATGTCCGAATACATGTCTGTGACTAGAATGTTTTTGCCTTGCAGCTTCACATTGAGGTCATTTAGGTGCGTAGTGATATCTGTATGCAGGGCCAGACGAGCAAGCCATTACGGGTTGGAAAAATGATCAGCACCGGGGAGGTTCTTTTGACGGAGGAAGGTGGCGATCTCCTGCTGCAGGTCGCACACGCGGGACAGCATGGCTCCATGACTCAACCAGCGGACCTCACAGAAGTAAAGCAGGTCACCATAGTGTGCGTTGACTTCGTCCGTTAGTGCCTGGAACTGGCGGTGGTTAAGGCTGCGGGAGAGGATGGAGTTGACAACCTTCACGACTACAGACAGACATGACATCAGTAAGGTTGGCAGACTTGGAGCACAGGGACTCTTGGAGGATGATGCAGTGCACCTTGTGGATGGGCTGGGTGTGTCCGGCGGCCTCACAGTGACGCACTAGCAGTGAGGCGGCACCCTTCTTCTTTCCAGTCATTGGTGGGCACCGTCGGTCGTCACGCACACGAGACGGGACAGGTCGAGGGAGTATTGCTTCACACACTGAAGCACGGCGTCGGAGATGTCTTGCCCAGTGGTGGTGCCGTGCAATGGAACAAGCTGGAGAAACTCCTCATAAACCTGAAGGGCAGCAGTGACTCCACGAATGAAAATCGCCAGCTGGGCTGTGTCCTTCATGTCTGTGCTCTCATCAAGAGCGAGAGAGAAGGCATCGAAATTTGAGCAACAGGTCTTAAGCGAGTCGTTCACGTTGTCTGACATCTCCTCAATGCGACGACAAACAGTGCGGGGTGAAAGGCACTCTTTCTTTCAAAGGCAGAACGCTTTTCAGGACAGAGGGAATCTATTACAACCATGATGCACTCCTTGATAAAGTCCCCGTCTGTGAATGGCTTTATCCGGCGAGCAAGGAGGCGAGAAACCTCATAGCTGGTGCGCGTCACCTTGTCAGCCTCAGTAGTCTGCTTACGGAAGAGTGAAGTGTTTTTCTGCAGGTTGCCTGACAGTTTGACAATGGCCTCCTTCCTCTCGGCAGCAGACATCGCTGCAAAGCTCGATGCTTGGTGCTGTGTCTCCCAGTGGCGGCGCATATTATACTCTTTGAGGACAGCCACAGTCTTCAAGCAAATGAGGCACTGGGCCTGTCCAAAGCGTTCAGTGAAAAAGTACTTCTCCCACTCAGGGTTGAAGGCCCGACACTCGAGGTCCACTTTCCTCTTCTTAAAGTAATCGTCCAGACCCATTTTTTTTTTGCCGAATTATGTTGAATGTACATTCAAAACACCTAATCCACCAAAAATAATTGATTTCCAGGCCTTATTTCCGTAAAAACACGACTTTTGTAAAAAGCGCGCGAAAAAAAAAATCTTCCCTCCAACAGGGCTACGACTGTTATTGATGACGTCAGAACAGGGACGCCCGCAGACACTCTGTCTGACACCTGTCTGCAAATGTTATGATGAGCGATTGTACTTCGGTGTCAGACAGTGAATCTGTCGCTGTGACAGATTTAGAGTACGATGCTCAATCTGACACCGAAAGAAATGACGCTGGTCGCGTATACTATGAGGAAAACGAACCTCAGATTGTCATGGGATCCTATATGTTTGAGCCCGAGTACGAGGTGGATTAACAGGTGTTAGCAGAGCCTGAGGTTCAGCAGGAGGACCTGGCACGGTAAAAACTTTGGAAGAAGTCCTTCACCCCTATCTTTTTTTTCTTCCCCCTATAGCCAAACAGCCTGGGAACTGGCGGGAATACGAGGTTTTTGGGTGGGGGAAGCATATATAAGTGATTTATGGCTCTCCAAAAAATCATCAAAGTCACTATGTGTAAAAATCTAGGGAACGCCCTAAATTAGGGATTTCCCTAGATACCCATTGCTAGGGAATTTTCCCTTTAATTGATATATGTATAGATTTGGACAATTTTGGGAGAGCATAAATGAGTCGTGTCTGCCTTCCCTACCCAAAAACCCAAGTTTTCCATAAGGCCACCATGCTTGCTGGTCATAGGAGGTCAAAGAAAAACCTAACCTTTCTAGCCAAAAGGGGCTGCGCCCCCCATGGACCCCCTAAGGGTTGCTAATCTAACCTCACTATAACCCCCTAAAAGTTACTAACCTAACCTCACTATAACGAATACAGTTGATACGGGCCACCAGTTGAATCAGGCCGCCTATATTAAATGCATACCAAGCATGCATTTATGCATAACCTTATAGGTTTTAATGAAACCTAACCTAACCTTAACCACAAAGTATACCTAACCTAACCTTAACCACAAAGTATACCTAACCTAACCTTAACCACAAAGTATACCTAACCTAACCTTAACCACAAAGTATACCTAACCTAACCTTAACCACAAAGTATACCTAACCTAACCTTAACCACAAAGTATACTTAACCTAGCCTTAACCACAAAGTATACCAAACCTAACCTAACCTTAACCACAAAGTATACCTAACCTAACCTTAACCACAAAGTATACCTAACCTAACCTAACCTTAACCACAAAGTATACCTAACCTAACCTAACCTTAACCACAAAGTATACCTAACCTAACCTTAATCACAAAGTATACCTAACCTAACCTAACCTTAACCACAAAGTATACCTAAGCTAACCTTAACTATACAATATATTAATACACTATAGGCGTGTATCACCCTACACACGCCACTCCTTTCCGTGTGCAAACTTTTCTCGAAAGGCACAGCTGCACCCATAAAGGATGCATGCATGCGGCATATAGCAAAAAAAAAATATCAGAAACACCCACATATCTTCAAGTACTATATTTATCTCTGTGTTTACGTGCCTCTGATCAAGCGCGGGAAGATGAGCCTCCCTGATGCTACGTCACGGAGCCTGAGCATGAGCGTCTGCAAACCTTGAGAGCGTTTTGAAAACTCGGGGAATTTGCAGATTTTGATTGCGGATTACTTAAAAACGGCTGACTGGATACAAAAAGTGACGACGTATTGTTGATATACTCGTTAATGGCTATGATTTGATTGCATTAAATCAGGAATGATGAAATGGTCTGGACGATTACTTTAACAATTGCAGACATGATGATTGGCTAAAAAGAAAGAAAAAGAAAGAATAAGCCTAAAGTGCAAAATAATGACCCACATGTTAGACACGAATACATGCAAGACTTTTACATAGTACAAAAAATGCATACAATAATTAAAATTACGATACAGGCGTCCACACAGTATTTTGTGACAAACATAGTGTTACGCCCCTGCGTTGGGCGTGGGCGTGCGTGTGTTTGAATGGGCGTCTTTGAGTGTGCGCGCATGTTTTTGAGTAAGGCTCAGTAAGCCATTGTCTGATTTGAGCGGGCGGGCGGGACAGGACCTACCAATACGAGTGCCGACTTACTCATTCAGTTGGCTAGGCTGTTGCGGGCCGGATTGTTATATAAATATCAAGCAGGGTGACGGGCCATGAGTTCGGACTCTGCGGGCTGGATCTGGCCCGCGGGCCGGAGGTTGCCGACCCCTGGCTCTAAAGTCTAAATGAACTTGCTTCGTACACACTACCACTCACCACTGTCGGCGCTTCCCGTTGATCGACTCAGATCGAGTGTCCGTCACTCAAAAGTGGCAGTGTGGACAGGACTGGAGGAGTGACGATGAGCCTGGTGTCTCCGGAGTCTCTCAGCAAGACCCTATAGTCACTTTTGTCCTCAAGAGTGTCTTTCCTCACCCCCAAATATAATTCTTCATATTGCCTCAAACGGATGTGAGAATTATCTTGCTCACAAAGAGTACACACCTACCCCTAGCTATCCTAGCCAAAAAGGTATGTGTGTAATATCAATGTGGCATCTGATAGTAATCACATTGCACTTAAGCGAAAAACCTCAACATTTACGTTAAAATACAAACTAGAGGAAAAACTCTGGTGCAACATGAAAATTTTAGGTGTCACTAGGCAACAGCGAGATATCTCAAAGACATGACCCACCTACTGGTGTTATGTAGTGATAGGTATGTCCACATTGTGTTCATGTGCATTTGTAGTCTATGTGTAATAAATAGCACGCGGCGCAAGGACTTTCAGCTGATGTCTCGACACACGGCGTATTGGTGATGCTACACAAAGATGCCTTTTTCCGTTACTAGAGAAAACCTCACACACCTCGAAAGCTCCCTCCTCCTCCACCACCAGGCCGCCTGCTGCTTTCAAACACTACTATACTTTTAAGAAAAAGAAACATTATAAATAGCAAGCAAAAACAGATATTACAGCAAACATGAGCATTAGAAGTTGATTTCCTGATATCTAGCAACTGACAAGGAAAGCATTGTTGAGTGGGGATCTAATTCCCATTTACTATTGGACTGCTGGTGATTACTCAAGTACCTCATAATGGTTTTTTTCGTTCTGGGGAGCCTTCCTGCTTAAGTGCATGTCCCAAAGGATGAAGAAAGATACACTACACCAACACAAAAATGGTAGGAGGAGGTATACAGAGACACGATGCCAACATGCAAATCAGTAGGAGGGGGAAGTTGACATGAGATGTCACGTTGATGTGCAAATCAGTGAGGAGAGGGATTACATACATAAGCATGAACAGACACCATGGGACCCATCTGTCTATGAGGGTATAGGAGAAACAACAGCAGACACCATGCTGACATGTACATGAGTGGAAGAATAAGGAGGTAGACAGTCAATACACTAACACGCTGATCAGTAAGAGGGAAATGAGGAGGCAGAGACACTACGCTAACCTGCAAATAACTTAGTGAGATGAGGAAGGTTCAATACCAACACGCAAATCAGTGGGAGATGTACGTAGATAGAGATATCATGCCAACATGCACATTGGTGGTAATAGGGCTATAGGTAGACATAGATATTATGCCAAAACGCAAAACAGTGTAGTGGGTTATGATGAGGCAGATACAATGTTCTGACATATTAATGAAAGGAATTCATAAGTTAAAAAAAGCAACATACCTACTGGTCCTTATTAAGCATCTAACTCGACTGTGTCTGTGGGTGGGCACAGTGTGGATATGAAGGGATGGTACGGCCGCTTTGCCTGGCTGGCTAGGGCGGAGAGTGAGTCGTACGGCTGGCAGTGTGCCTCACGTACCAGTCCTACCAGACATGCCTCCTCATCGCGCTCTACACCGGCGAGCAAAATGTAACCGTCGGCAATGTCCGCCCATAGGCGAATTTTGGTGAGCAAGCTGCCATAAGCCTATTGAGATCCAAGTGCAAACTCATGGAGTGACTGCAATCAACAATATGCAACCATACAGGTATACACACTTTCAAACTAGTAGTGAAAGACAATGATAATTACAGAAACCCCCATAACACATTATTGATAATATGCACCCGTGTGAAAGACTAGTCACATTACCCTTAACAATATATTGCATATAACTTTCAAGTACGCGGAATATGTGGAAAAATATATCCTACACAATAGAAATATATCTTTATATTATACAGTACTATAGCTCTTTCAACTTGCGAATATATTCAGACTCGTATAGCATGTAATGCAGTAATTTAATGTTGCTAAGCATCTGTTACTAAAGCCTGGTTCACACTGGGCAAATGTCAGCACTTTGTAGCGCCGGGAAGTCGGCCTTTAGCGGCCAAGTGCTAAGATTACGTTCACACACGCAATTCGTTCCGGGAAACAAATGCTGGTTTGTTGTTCACGCGTCCCCGCCATCAACAGTGTTTACAGTATACATTCAACCATGAATCGTCATTTTTTCATTGATATCATCTAAATCAAGTCCCACGTCTAACCTAACATAATCTTATTTAACATAACAACCGTTTCCGGCTTTAGCTAAAACATAAAATTTTCGGTATTATATGTATCGCCATTGCCATGGGAAATTGGGATTCAAAGTAAGGATGAAAAGATCTACACGATGATGTAAGTTAAATTTGTTAATTTTTTGTGCCCAATACCGAAATTATACCAATAATTGTGGTGACTGGGGAAGAGGGTGGTGGTGCTGGCTTCTGCGTTTGTTTGAATTTGGCGCGGGAAATTCTCGGCAACTCAGCAGATTAAGACCGACCGAGCGGGGTAGGTTTTTTCGGCAAACATAGGCCGAGATGACTCCCCTGGGAGTCATCTCAGCCATAGACCACTATATCTCTGGGCTGTTCACGCGACAATGTTTTGAAATTGCCAGGCTGCATAGCGGCCTGCGGCCCGCCCGACAAAGAGATATAGTGGTCTATGGACTATCATATAGACTGGTTTATCAGTTTATATGATATACTGTAATCTTCGTAAATATGTTTATTCTATAATATTATCAAATAAAAAACAGTAAAACACGCTAAAGAAATGCAATTACGAGACTCTGATTCACTTCAACTCTTCGCCACTTAAAACTTTGCGAGTCAACTTTTATCATGAAGGGTATCAATAGAAGCGCAATTTTATTACCTTTCCGGGTAATTTTCCCGATTGAAGGTTATTTATTTAGTTGATGCTAATTTATCATGGTGCTAATTCATTTATCAGAAAAATAAATATATAAGTAAATAAATAACATCAATCGGGAAAATTACCCGATTGATGATTTTATTTATTTATTTAACGCTAATTTATGCATGGTTCTAATTCATTTATCCGAAAACGAAATATATCAATGGAAAGCTAATAAAATTGCGCTTCTATTGATACCCTTCATGATAAAAGTTGACTCGCAAAGTTTTAAATGGCGAAGAGTTGAAGTGAATATTAAGAAGCTAAGAATATTAAGCTTTCCATTGATGTATTTCGTTTTCTGATAAATGAGTTAGAATCATGCATAAATTAGCATTAAATAAAAAAATAAAATCATGAATCGGGTAATTTTCCCGATTGAAGAGGTTATTTATTTAGTTGATGCTAATTTATCATGGTGCTAATTCCATTTTTTCGAAAAAAAAATATATAAGTAAATAAATAACATCAATCGGGAAAATTTACCCGATTGATGATTTTATTTATTTATTTAACGCTAATTTATGCATGGTTTTTAATTCTTTTTATCCGAAAACAAAAATATAGCAATGGAAAGCTAATAAAATTGCGCTTCTATTGATACCCTTCATGATAAAAGTTGATTCGCAAAGTTTTAAATGGCGAAGAGTTGAAGTGAATATTAAGTTCATGCATATTTCTTCAGTCTCGTAATGGCATTTCTTTAGCGTGTTTTACTGTTTTTTTATTTGATAATATTATAGAACAAACATTTACGAAGACTACAGTATATCATATATACTGATAAACAGCCCTATATGATCCGTATATATATATATATATATATATATATATATATATATCAGAGTGGCCCTTGTGCGACAGGCCGATATTCCGTGCGCAGTCCAGGTTTACAGTGGTCTATGTCTCAGCCTATGCTTGCCGATATTTGCCCAGTGTGAACCAGGCTTAGCATGAATACATGTCAGTAACCTAAAAAAAACTTCATTAATAGTATGCACCCGTGTGAAAGATACATTACTTAACCATAATTTTTGGCCATTCGACGAATGCACAAAGTTTTTTGGCCAACTAGGATCAAACTCGGGACGCGAGAACACCACCGCCAGACGCTACATTGCATCTAATCTTTTAAATGTTGAAAGTACGACAAAAATCATTCCTTGCAGCAGTCAATTCCTACCTTAAAAATAATATAATACTAAAATAAAAATAAAATCCGAAATTCTTAATCCAGTCCTAAATTATAAATTCTTAAGTAATCGTCCAGACCCATTTTTTTTTTTGCCGAATTATGTTGAATGTTCAAAACACCTAATCCACCAGAAGTAATTGATTACCAGGCCTTATTTCCGTAAAAACACGACTTTTGTAAAAAGCGCGCGAAAAAGAAATCTTCCCTCCAACAGGGCTACGACTGTTATTGATGACGTCAGAACAGGGACGCCCGCAGACACTCTGTCTGACACCTGTCGGCAAATGTTATGATGAGCGATTGTACTTCGGTGTCAGACAGTGAATCTGTCGCTGTGGGCCGATTTAGAGTACATCTCAATCTGAAAACCGAAAAAAAAATGACGCTGGTCGCGTATACTATGAGGAAAACGAACCTCAGATTGTCATGGGATTCCCATATGTTTGAGCCCGAGTACGAGTGGATTAACAGTGTTAGCAGAGCCCGTGGGTTTACAGGAGGGCCTGGCACTTCTCCAAAACGGGGTTGGGAAATAAGGTTAAACCCTTGTGTTGGGAATCACAATGAAGGTACTTTCGAGAAAAAACCCATGGTTTGTTTTGGGAGCTAAGCAACGTCATTACTCGAAAACCCCAATACTAGCTTAACTACAGCTAGTTTTGGGAAAATCGGGCGGGAAAGGAGAAATGGGGAAGCCAACCACACAGGGGTTCCCACCACGGGGGCGCCCACTCCACAACTGGTTTACTTGGTTTACTTGGTTTACTGGTCTTGTTAAGAGGAAAAAACCTCACAGTCGTGGTGGCCCCCCGCTTGCCAGTCTGGCGTCCCCGTCTAAAAGGGCCCCCTGGTTGGTATGGGGTTGGACTGATTTATGTCTTACGGGGGGGGGGGCCCCCCCTTGTCCGCACACCCTGTACACAGGCTCACCTCACCTCGCGTCCCAACCCCACAACTGGGTGGCGATGTCGCCTGCACCTCCACCCCCTTTTTCACCCCTTGTAACCTCACTAACACCGTTTCTCAACACAACTGCTCCCCCAAAACACTATAGGGGTGTATCACCCTACACACGCCACTCCTTTCCCGTGTGAAACTTTTCTCGAAAAACAAGCTGTCTTGCTGCACCCCTAAAAGGGTACATGTGTAACGCGAGAAATTCATTAATAGGGAAGAATGAAATAACCCAAAAAGTATCAATAAACTAAAGAGGAATTTTCTCCAAACCCCCATTTCCCGAAACACTGTTGGCTTTTATTTTAAACCTAGTAATTAAGACCGTAGCAAAAAGGGTGAGAACGGGGATTCTAGGTTAAATAATTTTAGAAGCAGCTCGACGTTCGTTAGTTAAATGCCTGGGGAAGGTGATATTTTTCGCCCTTGGTAAAAGGGATGTTGTGAAATGTTTGTTAAATAGAGATGTAGACTGACTTACTGGGGATTCTTTTGTTTTACCAAGACTAATGAAGTGCTTACTTTAAAGGG
>JACEEZ010020311.1:0-15000 GCA_016584305.1 Chionoecetes opilio
ATTCGAGTTCAACTCAAGTGACAACAAAAATAATGGTTTAAAAACTAAACGGTCAACGTTGCATCACCGATCTCCGTAAAAATTATTTCAATGTTAGAGTCGTTGATCGATGGAACAAGTTACCAGCAAATGTTGTCGGAGCCAACACAATAACTACATTCAAAAACAGACTTGACGCACACTGTAAAGTAAATGGGTATTGATAGTGCGAATTCGTATCTAGTCCCCCGTATCGATTAGTTGTAGTGGTAGTGGTAGTTGTAGTTAGTATTTTTCATATCCTATCATTCTGCACTATGGAACTTCCATGTTCCTATCCTCTTTAGGGACATGGTATCATTTTCCAACTGTTTTCTTACAAGTAGTTGATAGTTAGTAGTATGTAGTTCAGCAGATACCCTCGCTATGGACCTATAGGTCTCCTGGTGTCTGTTACTCCTATGTAATCCTATGTAATCCTCTTTGTATTCCTCCTCTTCCTTCTCATCCTCTTTGTATTCATCCTCCTCCTCCTCCTTCCTCCTCTTTTCTACGCGTACCCAGATCTCCATTCTATCCCCGTTCCTTCACCTGCCTTGCTAGTCTAGTCCATCACACGTGTGCGGGAGGGAGAAAATATTGTGTCCTTTATACCAAGGTGCCTCCAGTGTGTCATACTAACCTGTCCGGCTACCTGAGTGTATAGTAGTAGTAGTAGTAGTAGTAGTAGTAGTAATAGTAGTGATATTATTATTATTATTAGTAGTAGTAGTAGTACTGTAGTAGTAGTAGTAGGTGTAGTAGTAGTAGAAGCAGTGGTGAAAATCAGTCACACGCCTTTTTGAAAAAAACTACGGAAAAAGACGAACATCTCACAACTAAAAAAATTCACATGTCACCTATCAACACACACACACACATACACACACACACACACACACACACACACACACACACACACACACACACACACACACACACACACACACACACACACACACACACACACACACACACACACACACACACACACACACACACACACAACTACAGAAAAAGTGAATAATGATAATGCCATTGAATAATAAATGTATAATAATAATTAGGGCCCTTCATCAACCTTTCATACTAGATAATTAGAGAGCGCGCCACCATAGTCACCACCGCACCTCACCTCCGTCTGTAGCGAGGCGCCCCGGGGAACCTTTGATCTTGTTTGTTTTTCACCTCAACACAACATAGAGACTCCGCTACCTCACCTCAACACAAGGACAAACACACACACACACACACACACACACACACACACACACACACACACACACACACACACACACACACACACACACACACACACACACACACACACACACACACACACACACACACACACACACACACACACACACACACACACACACACACACACACACACACACACACACTCACACATGCACACATATAGGGAGTAGGCAGTCAGACACCTGTCGCCATGGTGAAAGACTCCCTGGGAGGTACTTACGGGAGTTGAGGGGGTGCTGCAGACTTATCATTGAAATCTCCCGTGTCCTCTCTTTCCATATCCTCAGTGTCTCAGATACACAAGAGAGTAGCTGCAGCCTGCACTCTAAAGACAATTCCTCTTACTACTCACATTACACTACATGCACCTACATCCCTACACTATCTTCACTCAAAATTTTATTATGCCTGTTAATCGCCCTGCCTCGGAGTCCCTAACTGGGGAGGGGACCAGAAATATCCCCAGGTCGGACAGTCTTCAAGATGACGACCCGAGGTGTCTTGATACTTCTTCTAGCCTTCTCTCCTTAAACTTCTGCAACATTCACGGCCTTAGATCTAACTTTATCTCTGTTGAACATCATCTCTCCTCCTCTAAACCTCATCTTCTTTTCCTCACCGAAACCCAGTTGTCTGTGAGCACTGACAGCAGACCTTTTTATGTCTCCTCTTACTGTCTCTATTCTCATTTATAATCCAAAGCTGGCTGTTGCGTATCTGTGCGCAATGACATCACTAGCTCTCGTGCCCACGGCTTTGAATATTCCGAATTTTCTACCATCTGGCTTCGACATCAATGTTACACTCCTACTAAATTTATCTGTGCTGTATATTTCTCACCTAACTCCTCTTGTTACCCTTATCTGTGTTGTTATTACAGGTAACTGGGGTCAACCCGAGTAAGAATACTTGCAAGTGTTGGTACACTGTAGGGGATGATTGCCTCAAAAGTGTAGATTGATGGGTAGGAGTCTTTACCGTCCTAGCCAGACACTTCAAATGGTAGTTTAATAAAAGTGGTCGAGCGGTTGTTTTATAAGGCTTTGTTATTACAAAGTACCAGAACAAATCATTACAATAGATATATATATATCTGTACACTGTGAGGGCGAGTGACAAGTCACGTGTTCCGACGGCCAAAGGAATGGCTGGAACAGCTCAGTGACTCCGTCCGTTGGTTTCCGTCTTCCCTCCGGCCAGTTGCAGCATATATGAGTTTTGGCCGGAATCTAACAGATTCCGGTGTTCATGTCTCTCAGGCCTGTTGCATCTGTGTCAGCGTCATCATCCTTGGGCAGAGCGCTGAGATGATACACACAACCTGTGTGTGTAGGCTGGAACCAGGTCGAGGTTTCTACGTGTTACATCAAGACACCAGGTTGTCTTGATGCAGGCCATGGCGTGATACTTCGTCAACATAACCTCATCAAAAGATGTTGTTGCATCAGACAGACAGGCGACACACATCCTGTAGCTTAATTGATAAATTAGTTATATACAAATAATCTATACCTATTCAGGATCCAAATATTGCTCGATCACCTACCCATATCGCGTCCTCGCGATGGGCTAGACATGTACCTAACCATGTTATATGTGTACTATGGAGTCACGACTTCGCTGTCCATATTCCCTTTAAGGTGCCTATACAAATTGAGGGCTTTCTGGACAACACAGCACAGAGGAATCGCAATAATAATAAAAAGTACAATAGGAATAATGGTAGAGGGATAATGTACATAAGAAGTTAAGTAAACTGGTAGGGAATCCTGTACAGCAGCTTTTAAATTCGATGAGTTAGAAAAAGTTAACTCGGAAAGGCTGTTCGTAATATACTTGATTTTAGAGAAATTTACATATTTCAAGCTATCAATGGGAAAAATATTACTAGAAAAACTACCAGTAAAACCATGGTGGAATGGAGAAGGGAATAGTGTCAGGTTGACGGAGCGCACATGACAGGCGACAAGAACCGTGAAGTGACCTGACACTTCCTTGTTTTCAGTGCCGTCAGGGCATACTACAAACACAAAGAAAGGTTTTGTGAAAAAACAATAGTGATGACTAAAAAATTATCGATGAAATATTTCCTTAGGTGCAAGGTGAGTATAAGGGCACAAAGACAGGGCCATAGAAGCATCTTTCTGGGTTAGCACAATTTCACAAACTCCACCCGTTAAGGGCAGAAAGGCAAAGAGTGAGGCTGGACAATGAAATAAATCTAGATACTCGGACTTACATTTTTGCAAATCAGATAAATGACCAATCGCGTACAACGGCAAGTCTTTGGATATTAAAATAATCGATTGAAGCAAGTTTACAGTCATTAATGTTTCATTCACTGAAAAAGGAAACGGTACAATATGATGAACTTTAGATATGTCCGATGATTGAAAGGGTATATGAATGACTATTGCGTCTGACGTCAGCACAGACTCCAGTAAGGGATAGTATTTGATTAATTTCCATAGAAATATATATGTCCTTTAAACTGGCTAGCACCTTGTTCATAGTAAATGTTAGTTTATCAACATACAAGGCAAGATCATTCACATGCATTTCAAGTTTAGCGATTTCCATGCAGTTTAACTGTATGGCTTTCTTGTTTGCTGATGCTATGGAAGCTAGCTGATTAAACCTGTTACGTAATTCTTCTACATCCTCATTCATAGCCGTTCCAAATATCATGCGTGACAGTTGACCTATACCATCAATGAATCCCCATTTAGCTCGGTTAGAAACACCAAGGCCGTGGTAGTTGTCTAGGGCAAGATTAAATGTGTCATTGAGGTAAGTCAGACGTGCACGCAAGAGAGGAACATAATGGTCTCTATGATACTGTTTGATCCCCTGACCCAATTCGATCTCCAGGGACATAGGTTTCTGTGGGAGACTATTTTCCAATTGAATTAAAGCTGTGTTCAGTTGCTCCGTGACCTCCCTCAACTTTCTCGGTATCCTCAGAAGAGCAGCATGGGGGTACGTAACCCACAACACATCCTCCACCAGGGAGACTCGACCCAAGTGGGCAACGAGGGCTCCAGGCTTGAGATGTAAAGGGTCCAGACCCAGAGTAGAGCTCATGGTGAAGATATATAGTAAGGCAAACATGTCTGGAACAAAAACAAGCTATTAGCAACAAACTATTTGTTACCAGAGAGAAGGTTATAAGCATGCGGTGGGTTAGTTGGAAGAGTTGAGTTATCATTAGTCAGACGAGTAGCATTGCTCACTGGTGCAGTTTCTACTGAGGTTAAATCAGGCTTTGCACTGGTCTTCTTAAGTCTGTCACTGTGTACTACCTCCAATGTATTTAACCAAGGATCAAATATCTCAAACTTATGACCTTGTAATTGTTTTAAACCAGGCGTGGTCCCACAAATTTAGGAGACACTTTTGAGTGTCTCTCGGGTACTCTAATCATTACAAAGTCACCTACTTGTACAGTAACAGGAGAAGAACGCTTGTGTTGTTGGGAGCACATAGCAGCTTTTGAAACTAGCAGTCTGTCTTTTACATCTATATGGATGTCTGAGAAAATCTGTAATTTACTCCTAGCATAATCATCAATATTATACACAGGTTGTTGAGGACTATCTAGCAAGTCATAAGGGAGTCTTTTCTCTATCCCAAAAACGATGTAAAACGGGGATTGTCCTGTTGACTCGCAAACGCTACTATTTATGCTAGCTGCTACATGTGGTAACCAATCTTCCCAATTTTCTAGTAAGGCACTGACAACCGGGCGCCAAATTTCTAGGATGTTCCTATTGGTGCGCTCCACAAGGCCGTTACTGGCGGGGTGATATGTTGCTACAAAGGTTTGACTTATGTTAAACATTTTGCAAATTTCACTCAGAAGTGCGTTGCGAAACTCCGCCCCGTTGTCACTTAATAATACTCGTGGTGTCGAGTAGGGACAAAATAGATTGGCTATGAGGGCTTGAGCAGCCGCACGGGCAGTTTTATCCTTTAATGGGGCCATTACAACGTACATAGACAAGTGATCTACACATACTAAGAGGTACGTGGAACCCTGATGGCTAGCGGGAAGCTGAAGTAGGTCTATTGCAACTACGTCCCATGGTCGTTCCGGGGGAGGATATTCTAAAATCGGTGCTGGCTTAGGCACCGTCCCTTTGTGCTGAGCACATCTCACACACTTTGCTACATACGCGTCTATGTCTACACGCATGGTCGGCCAAAAATAACTTCTACGGGCCGCAGTAAGGGTTTGCTCCTTCCCTGGATGACCGGCAATAACAGCATCATGAATTAACTTTAATACCACAGGTACATATGACTCAGGTATCGTAAATTGTGCCACAGGATCTGCTTTTTGAGGCCAATATCTACAAAGCACCCCGTCTAAGGACAAAAACAATTGTGAGAAAGGAATGGTTAATTTTGGTAAATTTGATTCATCACCTGATTCCAGAGCATATATGACCTTGTTCCACACGTCATGTTGACGCTGGGCATTGGCTAATTCATGAATGGCTAAATTTTGTAAAACAGGGGGTGTTTCTCCCACGGATCCTACTGGTATATTCCTAGACAGGGCGTCAGCCACTACATTGGCTCGACCTGGCACGTATTTAAACGTTGGACTAAACTCTTGTAATGTTAGGTACCAGCGCGCGAGTCTACCGCTAAGGTTTCTTCCCTTAAATAGTTCTGTGACGGCTGCGTGATCTGTAAATATAGTTATATCATATCCAAAAATTATATCCTTAAAATGTTTGAGAGACCAGACAACAGCGAGCGTCTCTTGATGAGTGACAGAGTAATTTGACTCGGCAGGATTTAAGGTTCTACTCGCATATGCAACAGCGCGATTTTTACCGCTTGCGTCAGGTTGCATTAAAACCGCTCCAAGGCCCAGGGCAGACGTATCCGTATACATGATGAAAGGAGACTTATAATCTGGAAACGCCAAGACAGGTGCGTTGGTTAGGGAAAATTTCAAGTCTTGAAAACTTTTATCTTGTGCAGCATTCCAATGAAACGGTGTATCTTTCTTTAAGAATCTGTTCAGAGGCGATGCCATGGCGGCAAAAATTTGTAATGAATCGCCGATAATAGCCACACAATCCAATGAAAGAACGGACATTGTCTACACTCTGTGGTTGCGGGAAGTTTTGAATTGCTTTAATTTGATCATTCATGGTGTGACTTCCGTCCTCATCGACGATATGTCCTAAGAAGGAAATTTTAGCTTGTAGAAACTCACACTTCGTGATTTTAGCTTTTAGACCTGCTTCTTTAAGCTTAAGGAGTACAGCTTCTAAAGTGGCAAAATGAGACTCTGAATCCTTTCCTACAAATGATCACATCATCAAGAAATGCATATACATTGTTTCCTAGCATATCAGCAAACAAGGTATTTATCATTCTTTGAAAAGTGATAGGGGCTGATTTAAGCCCAAAAGGCATTCTAAGCCACTCAAAATGTCCGCTGGGAGTGCTGAAAGCAGTTACTTCCCTTGACACGGGCGCCATCGGTACTTGCCAGTAACCGCTTAGAAGATCAAAGCTACTGAAAAGTTTATTATCTGGTCCTAGAGCCATCAACAAGTCACTTAAAACAGGGAGAGGATACCTATCGTCCTCAGTTATTTCATTTGCCCGCCTAAAATCAATTACAGTTCTGTAACTTCCGTCCTTTTTAGGAACGAGAAATAAGGGCGAGTTCCACGGTGATCGTGAATTTCTTATTAGACCCTGTTCCAACATGTCTTTTATTTGATCATCGACTATTTGCCTCTGACTGTGAGGAAGTCGATAGGCTGGAATATAGACAGGCTGGGTACCAGATTTTAATTTAATGTGATGTGTTGTTCGGTCAGTAACGCCTAGAGAATCTCCTGGCATGGCAAAAACATCACGGTATTGTTGTAAAAGTCCTAACAGTGAAGGCTTCAATTCAGGATAGTCCACTACAGTGACGAGTGAATCAAAGGTTTGTACAGAAGCCGGCTTGTTTTCGAGTGTATTATTGTATACTGAAGAAATACAAGTAGCTGAGAGTTCCAAAGGTTCTGCTACAACCGATGCGTCATAAGCTAATGCTTTACTTATGAGGACCCCTTGTTTTAAGTTGATGGGACCGTCGGTGGTATTGACCACAAGGGTGACAGTCTTGTGTCCCTCACGAACCGTGCTCAGAGTTGATTCCACAACTAGTCTTTTTATTTGACTAGGGCCTTCAAAGCAGATGTCACACCCTACGGTAGCTTTGGGGACTGACACGGGAATGTGCATGGCCACACGGTGGGGTATCTCGTGGTCCCCTAATACCGTGGCATTAACAACTTTCCAATTCTCCCTATTATCTTTTTGGGTAGAATTTACATTCTGAAGGGCAGGTACGGCCTGAGTTTGGCTGGTAAAGTACCTAGATTTACTTTGCGATTTAGTCCACACTCGGAAGTCAGGCGCATGGGTTGATTCATTGCTTGAAAGCCTTTTCCTTGAAATTTGATCATATTGATGTCAGGATGAATCACCATACGATTGGATTTGAGCGATTTCAACCCTAACAACCCATCTGTGGGCAAGGAGAAGTTGGAAGCTACATACAAATCCAAACGCATAATAGATGTGCCTTTTACTAAGCTGATGGGTAGGCGAACAATACCTAAAATGTTGAGAGGCTCACTAGTAACACCCATTAAATTTAGGTCATTGGGACGAAGAGGCCATTGACTTCCGCGCGAAGCACGTTTTAGTGCAAGGTAAGCCTTTTCTGACAGCACATTGACGGCGGCGCCAGTGTCCACTGCAAAAGATGCCTTTAACCGTCCCATTTTTGTTGACAAAGCCATTATGTTGGCTTGACTGCAAGCGACTACTAAGGATGTATATATCTCAACATCATCCGATACCACTGCAGTATTTTCTTCCTTAATGATTTTTCTTCCTAAGTCAGTCAGTCAGTCATTCTTTGTTTTTGAATGACCGCCTCTTCCAAGGCCTCGGGAAAAGTTGACTTTCATTTTGACAAGCGTTAAACAGTCATCAGTGAAATGGGTGGTGCTTTCATGGATTGAACAATATGGATTGTTTACTGTCGCGCCACGAGGGGAAGAGGGATTAGGGTTGTATAGTTTCGTGTTGTTAGGTCGCATCTGCCTTCGCGGTGGAGGTGTCTCATCTTGATAATAATGTTTATTGGTAAACTGAGCATTAACAGGACCACTGACGTCACGATAATTAATCTTTCTCTTGGCTTTACGCTGATCCTTGACACTATTAAAACACCTGCTAGTGGTGTGTCCTTTACGCTGGCAGTATGTGCAAGTGAAGGTCGGTTTCCCTGACGCAGTCACGGCCGCATATGATGAGTCAGGAGCCACCTCATCAATTGTGGTTAACGTCATAGCGACATTAGAGGCTGACATACGCACATCACTATCCTTCTCCTCCACTTTAGTTTTTAATTTAAGAACAAAATCGTGGAGTTCTTCATTGTGTGTGTAGTTTAATGATAAACTGCTCCTTCGACATTTCCCGACTTTCCCGACCTTTCCCGATTAGCAACTTCAGGTACACAAGAAACTCCAGAAACTTGCATACATCGGGTAATTGCATGGTGTCTCCGTGAGTCCACCCATTGTCTTTTAAATACTTAACGAAATCAGCAGATATTCTGTTTGCGTCTACCTGACCATCAAAAAGATCCTTTGACGCAGCGCTACCGTGCAATAGTTCTACCGCTAAATTAACACCTATGACCAAGCTGTGTTTTTCATTTTTCCCAAATGTTTCCAAGAAGTTTGACCGAAAAGCCTGATAATTTTGTGCTTGTTGTGGCTTGGTAAAAGCGCTGGCTTGCATTAAATGTGAAGCTCGTGAGCCAACCTGTAGGCGTGAACGGATGAAAGATATTTCATCCCCATCATCACATACAAAGGAGTTTTTCATGACATCTTCACAAAGACTAATATATTCCCTGGCAGTATAGCTTGGATCAGTACCCGAAAATTCGCGAATAGCTGCACTTGTGGGCAATATTTTAATAGCTCCAGCGGCCTGAGGAAGAGGCTGGTCAGGGATGCCACAAGGACCTGCACCGGGAGGGTTAGTGGGATACTAATGTGTTAGTCTTACTAACACATTGTGTTAGTAAGAGTGACTGAGTTAGAGTTTGAGTTAGATAGTGACTGAGTTAACTCAGGAGAGAATCGTAGGTGGTGACTTCCACTTCTTAATTTACGAATATCCTCCTCTGGTAAATGTTTAACTAATTCTTCCTCACTGTCACTATTTGCTGCGTCAGATGCTAAGACTTTCCGTCCTTTACAAAGTCCAAGAAATTTTTTGGTGAATAATTCACGCTCTTTTTCTGACTTAGTCTGATTTGTTTTGTCCATTAATTATAAGTGAAACTTTAACCAAGATAAAGTACTATTACCCATCTCTTGTGCTTTTAAGGCAATACAAAAAGATGCAAGTACATATATGAATGATATGAGAAGCGAACATGTATAGTGAAGTACTATACATTATTTAACAATGCAAAGAAAAAAAAATACAACTACAAAAATAACTGACAAATATATTACACAAAAAGTAACTCCATTTACCATTATCTGCTGTTGTAAAACAAGTGGCGCACTTGAATAATATATATATATATATATATATATATATTATATATATATATATATATATATATATATATATATATATATATATATATATATATATATATATATATATATATCAAGTACGCCACTTGTTTTACACAGTAATATATATAATATATATATATATATATATATATATATATATATATATATATGATATATTAATAATATATATATAATATATATATATATATATATATATAATATATATATATATATATATATATATGATATATATATAATATATTATATATATATATATATATATATATATATATATATATATATATATTATATATATATATATATATAATATTATATATATATAAATATATATAATTATATATCATGTAAATGTCGGCTAAGGGTGTTGTACTCACTATACTGCAGTGTCAGCACGGCAGTAGTCTTGTCCGTTCAGCTGAAGCGTTCCTCCAAGAGATGCCAATGCAGAAGCCAGATCAGCAAGAGTGGGGGAAAGCAGGTGTCGGCTGGGGCGTTGTGATGACCTCGTAAGAAGTCGGGGCCTCTTCCGTACATACGATAACAGCGTCCATCGTCCGCGTTCTTCCACGCGTCCTCGTCCTTGTCCTCGCGGAGATACGCGTCCTTGTCCTCGCGGTGTTCTCGTCGCTGAATCTCGAAGGCAATGTAAGCAGGATTCTCTATACTGGGGAGTTATTAATTGATAACTCTGTTTGTTGTGGGTTGAGTAATGATATGAACTAGATCTTTAAGAGGAGATGCTGAATCGTGGAAAAAATCACGAAGGCCAGGCTTGTCTGACACAGCTTTAAAAATGTTGTCTCTCTCTGTCTCTCTGTCTACGTTCAGACTCAATTTGTTCTACAATCTATCGCTCACCTCACGTGTATTAATTTTTCATTATTTTACGGTACTGTAATATTATTGGTTGTTCGTATCCCAAGCTGTTACCATTTATGTTACCCTTATCTGTATTATTATTACAGGTAACTGGGGTCAACCCGAGTAAGAATACTTACAAGTGTTGGTGACACTGTAGGGGATGATTGCCTCAAAAGTGTAGATTGATGGGTAGGAGTCTTTACCGTCCTAGCCAGACACTTCAAATATTAGTTTAATAAAAGTGGCCGAGCGGTTGTTTTATATGGCTTTGTTATTACAAAGTACCAGAACAAATCATTACAATAGATATATATATATCTGTACACTGTGAGGGCGAGTGACAAGTCACGTGTTCCGACGGCCAAGGGAATGGCCGGAACAGCTCAGTGACTCCTTCCGTTGGTTTCTGTCTTCCCTCCGGCCAGTTGCAGCATATATGAGTTTTGGCCCGAATCTAACAGGTTCCGGTTTTCATGTCTCTCAGGCCTGTTGCATCTGTGTCAGCGTCATCATCCTTGGGCAGAGCGCTAGGATGATACACACAGCTTGTGTGTGTAGGCTGGAACCAGGTCGAGGTGTCTACGTGTTGCATCAAGACACCAGGTTGTCTTGATGCAGGCCATGGCGTGATACTTCGTCAACATAACCTCATCAAAAGATGTTGTTGCCTCAGACAGACAGGCGACGCACATCCTGTAGCTTAATTGATAAATTAGTTATATACATATAATCTATACCTATTCAGGATCCTAATACTCTGACTATGTAAAATTCTTCGACTATTTAACATCAAAAGTGGAGCACATCTCATCTCATTTTCATTTAGCAGAAATTTCCATTCATGGGGACTTCAATGTTCACCACCAGCTTTGGCTACCATCTTCTTTCACTGACCAACCTGGTAAACAAGCCTACAACTTTTCTATCCTCCAAGACCTAGAGCAGCTGGTGCAGCACCCTACCCGTATTCCTGACCGCCTTGGAGACACGCCCAACATTATTGATCTTTTCCTAACTACTAACCCTTTTGCTTACTCTGTGAAACTATTCTCTCCGTTGGGTTCCTCCGATCACAATCTTATTTCTGTAACCTGTCCTATCGCTCCGGTACCGTCTCGGGACCCACCTAAGCGGAGGTGCTTCTGACACTTCAACTCAGCTTAGTGGGAAGACCCAAGGCAGTACTACTCTGATTTTCCATGGAATGATTACTGCTTCCATGTCAAAGACCCATCTCTTTGTGCAGAGCGCATAACTGAGGTTATAGTCTCTGGCATGGAGGCGTACATTCCACACACTTTCTCTAATCCTAAAGCCCGTCAACCTTGGTTTAACTCTGCTTGTTCTCATGCTGTCGGGGATAGAGAGTTGGCTCACAAACGGTACCGTAAGCATCCATCTCCTGAAACTCATGCCCTCTATATTTCTGCCCGTAATCATGCCAAATCTTTACTTCAACTTACCAAAAACTCTTTCATTCATAGAAAATGTCAAAATCTTTCTGAATCAATTCCTCTCGTGACTTCTGGCATCTAGCAAATAACATCTCTAACAATTTTTCTTCTTCATCTTTCCCTCCTATGCTTCACCCATATGGCTCCAAAGCTGTCTCATCTACTTCTAAAGCTGAACTCTTCGCTCAAACCTTTGCTAAAAATTACACTCTGCTTGATGAGGGGCTTGTTCCTCCTTCTCCTCCACCCTCTGACTATATTATGCCTGTCATTACGATCCTTCGGAATGATGTTTTCTTGGCCCTTTCTGGCCTAGATCCTCGGAAGGCTTACGGTCCTGACGGAGTCCCTCCTATTGTTGTCAAAAACTGTGCTTCTGTGCTTTGCACCCTGCCTGGTCAAACTTTTCCGTCTTTGTCTATCTACTTCCACCTTTCCTTCTTGCTGGAGGTTTGCTCACATCCAACCTGTTCCTAAGAAGGGTGACCGTTCTAATCCTTCAAACTACCGTCCTATAGCTTTGACTTCCTGCTTTTCTAAAGTTTTTGAATCTATACTTAACCCCTTCACTGCGGCTGGTACAAATACGGTCTCTCAGGTATTTAAGGGTTCACTAAGGCTGGTACATATATGGTTTCTGTAATTAAACTGCGCGCTCAATGATATTATGGGTAAATATTCGTTGTGATAGGCTTGTATGGCAACAGTGTCAAGTGTTGCGATATAATAGAACCTCTTTTTCTGCTTGAGTGAGTTAGTATGACTAATAAGGTCAAGCGGTACAGTACGACGTGTTGACGCTACCGCGCCCTCTACTTCAATGGCGAGGCTAAATAGTCAATATATTCAATATATTCTTGATGGATATAAAACAGAAGTATGAATGAATGAATGAATGCATGAATGAAGCATTTATGTACCAAAATAAGGTGTATTATGTTGAGTAGTAATTAGTTTCATTGTGCGTCTGGCAACACGGTCAAGGCCCTGTTGCTGCACTTTGACGTAACTCTTTACTTAGCTGGTAGCCTCCACCAAGACAAAACATAGATTTTCTGGTATGGAATGGGCATCCTATTCATTTAGGCACTTTAAAATATGATCAATAATTATTTTATATTTTAATTAAACCTGCTGCACAGGGGGGTAGGCCTATGAATTTGATATCCGCAGTGAAGGGGTTAATAAGAAGATTATTAAGCATCTATCTGCTCACACTCTTCTATCTGATCGTCAGTACGGTTTCCGTAAAGGGTGATCTACTGGCGATCTTCTAGCTTTCCTAACTGAATCATGGTCATCCTCCTTTAGGGGTTTCGGGGAAACTTTTGCTGTTGTCCTTGACATATCAAAAGCTTTTGATAGAGTCTGGCACAAATCTTTAATTTCCAAACTACACTCATTCGGTTTATATCATTCTCTCTGTACCTTCATCTTAAGTTTCCTTTCAAACCGTTCTATTGCAGCTACTGTAGACGGACATTGTTCTTCTCCTAAATCTATCAATAGTGGTGTTCTCCAAGGTACGATTTACGATATCACCCACTTTCTTTCTATTATTCATTAATGATCTTCTAAGTCTAACTCAAAGCCTTATCTACTCCTACGCTGATGATTCTACCCTGCATTTTTCAACGTCGTTTATTAGACGTCCAACTCAACAGTAACTAAGTGATTCACGGACAGATGCCACCGAGCGCCTAACTTCTGATCTTTCTATAATTTCCGATTGGGGCAAAGCAAACCTTGCTTTGTTCAATGCCTCAGAAACCCAATTTCTTCACCTATCTCCTCGGCAAAACCTACCAGATAACTATCCCCTCTTCTTCAATGATACTCAACTGTCTCCTTCTTCTACAATGAACATTCTAGGGCTATCCTTTACTAAAAATCTGAGCTGGAAATCTCACATCTCATATCTTGCTAAAACAGCTTCTAAGAAGTTAGGTGTCCTGTGGCGTCTGCGTCCTTTTTTTTCTCCCTCCCAATTGCTTGCTCTCTACAGAGGCCTTATCCGCCCATGTATGGAGTATGTCTCACATGTTTGGGGAGGATCCACTCATACAGCTCTCCTAAACAGTGTTGAGTCAAAAGCTTTTCGTCTCATCAACTCCTCTCGTCTGACTGACTCTCTTCAATCTTTAAATCACCGCCGCAATGTTGCTTCTCTTGCTCTCTTCTACCGTTATTTTCATGCTCACTGCTCTTCTGAACTTGCTAACTGCATGCCTCCCCCCCTCCCGCGGCCTCGCTGCACAAGACTTTCTACTCATTCTCATCCCTATTCTGTCCATCTTCCTAATGCAAGAGTTAATCAGTATCTTTACTCTTGCACCCCTTTCACTGGTAAACTCTGGAACTCTCTTCCTGTTTCTATTTTTCCACTTTTCTATGACTTAAATCTTTTCAAAATAAGAGTAACAAGACACCTCCCAAACTAAAATGGCTCACCCCGCTTTTTTATGTTATTCTCTTACTGTCTTCTGTTATAGGGACTGGCAACTAAGCGGGCTTTGTGTTACCCATTTGTGTTGTGCCCTTGGCCAGATCTTTGTGATGTAATAAAATAATAATAAAAAAAAACATATACACGTAAAATGTTTTCTTGTGAAGAATCTCGGATGGAATTTTTTTTGTCATTTGCTAAAACTATACAGATTATATATATAATATATATATAAAATATATATATATATATATATATATATATATATATATATATATATATATATATATATATGTATAGA